>JAHKKF010514605.1:1970-24256 GCA_019740295.1 Labeo calbasu
TATTTTTTAAATCCACGGTTTCCATAGACTGCCAGTTGAAAACTGTAACTTTTTTGCCACCAGATAGGCTCCGCCCACAAAAACCATCATCACTCTGAGCAAACAGCAAATTGGTCTATATTCCGCCCTATGAATGTGTGTTTTGCCAGGGTTGCCAGGTCTGTGTAACAAATGTAGCGCTATCCCAAATATCAAGTATTTAGTAGTACAATATTTCAGACAAATATACGTTAACACTGACAACGTGGCAACAGTTTCTGTAGCCCCACACCAAAAGTAGCCCAATTCTGTGGGAAAACAACAGACTTGGCAACCCTGGTTCCACTCATGCGCACCAGAAAAGCAAAGTCTGCTCAAACAATTTCTTTGTAGTATCCACCTTTTTCTTCCCATAAGAGTGGGTGCAGCCATTTGTAAATTTTATGGGTCTGGCTTCCGGTCTCATCCATGTCCAGCTATTTTCAGCTGTACAAACCAGCTAAAAACAAAAAAACATTTGATGCTTGATACTGCAAATTGGTGTGTCTTACTATGTATTTTAATTTATTATTTATTTGTATTTTATGTATTTTATATTTGTTAATTATGAACACACTGGTTTATAGTGCAAACCATTTACTGCACTTAGTTATTCTTTCTTTTTATTTCCCTATAAATGAACATTTAATGAACCGGAAGTCTCACCCATAGGCTTACTTCCACATTAAAGAAAAAGGTGGTTACTTGTTCCTGTTTGCAAAAGCACTACTGTGATGTAACATGGTGTAGATGCTCACGCACTCTAATAATAATAGCTTTGTATGACTATGCATTATTTGGATAATTAGTAAAAAATAACAGCTATATCTGATTCTGTTGCATCGAATTGAATAAAAATAATATGTGGATATTTAATACTAAGTTATTTTCTGTCTAATTTTATTGTGTTACTTTCAATAAAAGTGTGGTTATTTTATTGGCTTGTATTTTTTATTCAGTCTCATTAAAATTATTTAGTTAAATTAAAAGTCCTACAAAATTACTTCTTATTATTTAATGAATTAACAAACAATTATTACAAAGCAGTTTCGGTTTCTGTTTTGGTAAGCGCATCCAAAATTTTCAGAGTATATAGCGGTGTTGGGGGTAACACGTTACATGTAATCCAAGTTACATAATCAGATTAGTTTTTTCAAGTAACTAGTAAAGTAATGCATTACCTTTTCAATTTACAAGAAAATATCTGTGTTACATTTTCAAATAAGTAACGCCATGTTACTTCAGTTCTAGAATGCATTAGTTCATCTCACTCGCAAAAAAATAGATCCAGTATAAAAAAAACAGTGACATGCTCAGAATAAGACGCCATCCTGCAATAATATGTTAAGTAATACAAATATCCTTTATTTATTTAATCCCATTTAATTAACCATTGTCCTCAACCATACTAATAAGCATATTTTACTGAAGATAAACTAACATTTGTTCTTCTTTTTTTATTGCTGAAGAGTGCTGAACTTTCTTCTGCTTTCTACTGTACAGACGTGAATTTAGTTTTCCTTCAGCCTGAGCCTTGTGGTGTGAAAGGGCTTTTACATTTGCTAAAAATATTTGCACATTTGCCAAAAATATAACTTTTTATATTAAAAACAAACAAGCAAGCCCAGATTTAAAAGTAAAAGGATTTAAATAGCAAAAGAAGCATAACACATTAATTTACATAAAAAGTAATTAAGTAACGTAACTAGTTACTTTTTCAGGGAGTAACGCAATATTGTAATGCATTACTTTTAAAAGTAACTTTTCCCAACACTGGTATACAGTTGTGATTGCTGTATAAATGCATTTATTTCTCCTCTGAGGAGCATTAAATAGTATGTAAAGCCACTTTTGCTGTTTGCTGAGTTAACAATAACCCTTATCCAAACGTAACAAATTACCAAAACAGAAAAATGTAGGGTGGGATTTAGTTCTATGCATGGGTCGTTATTGAATTTTGAGATGTGGGCGTCGCACTCAAAATAGGAGATTTAAATGTGAGCTTGCATGGGTGGGTTTAAGCAGACAAAATGATTGGAGAAGTCTTGCATGTGTCACCAGAGAAAAGTCTGTCATTTTCACCTGAGGGGACATTTTGATTACACAGTACAAACACATAAGATCAACTGTTCACAACAGAATCTGTAATGTACATTTAGAAAACAGATAGGGTGAATTTTGATGTTCATGCCAACTTTAAACCAGCCAACAGACCATCCTGACCACACTGAGAAACCAGCAGACCAGTTTAACCTGTTTTAAGATTTGAAGGAAAAAAAAGTCATAAAAAGGTAAAATAAAAACAAAACACTTTGATTTTTTTTTTATATTTCTTTTTTTTTTTTTTTTTTACACACACACACACTTCTGTTGTCTGTTGCAATTGCACTGCACATTAACTGCATGAAAGATGCAGAAGTTGCATGTAGATTCGCGGGCGCTATAAATAGGCATCAAAACAAAAGCATCGCCTCTCGATCCTGCGCCAAATCAGTCTGCGACTGCCGATCATAAGAAAACCAAAGCAAATGTGCGGACCTCTTAGTCAACTTCTGTGCACATCTGACATCGTCTTTCATTTCGTATGCACGCCTAAATAAAATCAATAGAAGCGAAAACGTCGCGTTTTTATTTCTTTTTTAAAGGGTTGCATGCGTGTTTTGCTGCAATGACAGCTCATTTTGCATGTTTCTATCTAATGGGACCATGTTAATAGCATATGCATCAGGAAAGGCAGCTGGAAACGCGCAAAACCATCCATTAATGTTATCAGAGCTTCCTCAACCAGCCTCCATTAAAATGTCAGCTTTTGTTATGCACGCAAAGAAAGAAGCACTATCTAAAAGCTATGCAACATGTAAACTTCCGCTTGCAAACAATAATGCCCCTATGCCTCCATCCCTCTCTCGGTTAGTCGCGCTGAGAAAATAAAAAAGAAAAAAAAAACTGGAGGATAAAAAAAAAAACGAAGAGAGAAAAAAACGTCGACGCCAATGCGAGAGAGACGCAGCTTCATGCAGACTTCCGGCTGGCGAGACAGGGGGAGAAGCGCCCGCGTGAGTTGCTCAAATTTGGAGAAAGAATTCACAATTGACTTATAACTCTGTGTTAATTACCGGTGCTGGCGATTCCCTTTCAACCCCCAGGGCTCCTCCGGGCCGGGACAGTTCGGAAACTTCGTCCAAATCCGCCCGAACCCCTTGGATTCACCGATTTTTTTCCCTCAATTTTTTTCTATTTTTTTCTCTCGCGAAGGGCTGTCCGACTCCGCTCGACTACACTTCCTGTAAATGAGGTCAAAACGAGAGCAAGCGTACCGCCAAAATCACTTCCGCCATGTGAGGTCATATATTTTTCGCCAAAAATAATGTTCTTTTAATTTAAGTATTTGTTTATTTGTAATCTATCTTTTATAAAAAAAAATCTTTTTATAAATAAGGAATGTGAAAAAAACCTTGCCACCCTAAAATAAATCAGTATATGAGATATGAGTGCCATTTCAATTCTTGTAGATATATGATGCGTTAATACTGTACATTTATTGTTGCTTTTATTTTATGGCTTTATATATAAATATGTAAGTGCTTATTTTTTATATTATGTATTTTTAAATCATTATTTTAAAAAAAGTTTACATTTATTTTATTGCAATTTTTTAGAACAACAAACATATAAGGGCAATAACATAAATTGCATCAAAACAAGTACAATAATAAACAAACAAACAAACAAAAAAAACAATTTAAAAAAATCAAATAGAGAAAGCAATAACAAAAAAAAATGTCCATAAACAAGTTGTTAAAGTTACAAATACTCAAAGAATAGATTTAAGGCTTTAAAATAATTTACAGTTTTTTCCCACTGTTATTTTTGGTTTCTTTTAACATTTACAGGTAGTGACCTATTTCTATTTTAAAATGAGTAAAATATATATTTTTTTCACTGCCCATTTACATTTGAGTAAATTCACAATAAATTCACAAATTCACAATTTAAAGTCAACATGATACTCATAAAAAATAAAACATCCTTTTCTTTGAGTTGCAATTCAATCAAAGTACTTTTATTAACAAAAAAATGCCAAATCACACCAAAATTGTGCATTAACACTGTACATTTAATAGTTTAATTTTTTTTCATATTTGTATTACAACCTGTTATTTTGCCTATGTAAGTACTTATTCTTTATATAATGTATTTTTAATCATTCCTTTTTAAAATGTTTCCTATACATTTAATTACACTGCCGCATATTTGACAAATAAATTAAAAACCCACTAAAGGTAAATAAATAAAGGTCATTATGGAAAACAAAACGTGTGTCTACGCTATTCTGTGCCTTTATATATGATATCATAGCCTCTAACACTAGCTTTCTCTATTCTTTTTCTATTCTAGCTACTTGTTCTCGTTTTTTTATTATAAAATGGCCCTCTAACACTAGGATTATTTTGTATTCTTTTGACTTGTTTTATCTTTATTTTTAAAAAAAGACCCTCTAACTATTTGGATAAAAGTGTCTGCTAAAGGACTACATGTAAATGTAAATATAACTATTTGGTAAAAATAAAAAGTATGGTGGACCAAGCCGACAGAAACTACAAACAAATAAATAAATATCTAAATAAACAAATACACTAATGTAATAACAGAAAAATAATTGTCTTGATAAAAACAAATATAAAATTTAATTCTGAATTTATTACCTTTTTCCTTTATGTATTATTTTCTGTATTTATTTTTAACCTTCATTTACTTATTCTTTTATTTATTTATTTTTTAAATGAATTTATTAATGCGTTTATTTATTTTTTTTAATAATATTTATATATTCCCATATGTGTCTATTTCCGTATTTATTCAGTCTGAAAACTGACTTGACCAGTGGGTTGGTGCCAAAGGTTCGGTTTCTGCGCCCACTTGGGGCGGGGCTTATTGGATGCTGTGTAGTGATTGGTTTCGATCCGACCAATAAAACATCAGCGAGTAAAGCGGCTACGCGCAGGATTTCAATTTGAATTTCAAACGGCTGCGAGAGCTTATTGCGCCGGGGTGTGTTTGTGTTATTCTCAGATTCGTGTATAAAAGGTTTGTTGTTATGTTTTTATTTATTTAACGCTACAGTAACCGTAAGTATGATAGAGCATGCTTTATTTTCTGATGTTAAGATAAGATTGATTGTACGGATTTGTATGTTTATGTTGTAAAGTTACGTGAATGACGTCTGGTGAGCAGCAACTGTTTGTTTTCGTCAATACACATTACATATGTTTATCGGTAATTTGGAGTTTATAAATGTAAATATGTGCTTGATGGGTAAATTTATTTGATGTAATGACGTTAACTAACTTTTTTGTTTTTTTAAATGTTATGTTTTTTGGGGTTGACTTAAAGAACTGAACAGGATCCATGAACAAAGAGGTAAGATTCTAAACAGTTGGAAATGCTATGGGCTATGTTTACATTAATCCGGATACATATTAAAACCGTGTTTTTGTTAAAACGCTCTCCATCCATACTAGCGTTTTCCAAAAGTTTCTCATCCACACTGAAACGTCGGAAAATGCTAAAATGACTTACTGCGCATGTGTAAAACGTCAAACAATTTGAGCTATTTTTAAAATTTATTTGGTAACTTTTAGCAACTGTGACTTAAATGATAAACGCACTCATTTTACCTCTAAATACCTCTGACAGTACACAAATCACATATTACTTAAATTAGGATGCAGTTGTTAAATAATTGTTAATAATTGTTCATTTGTGGTAACACCATAAATGTTATTACTTTGTTCCTGCAATTGTTGATCAGTTAAAAAATATGTAGAAAAATGGAAAAGCTAGGACATTAGCTGTTAATTTGTAACCTGAAAACACAAAATACAAAGTGGGAAAAAAATAATCTGAAAAATCAATACAAAAATGTATTCAAATTAACACATTGTGCCCTATTTTACAGACGTTTCTTAAAGTGTAGCATACTAACTACCAATATACAGCTTAAATATAATTTTTCAGAATGTGTAGTTTACAAATTAATAAGAAAATACATAAATGTAGTTTTAAAAATGTGAAATGTTCCAAAAAATTCAATTTTGTACTTAAAATTAAATGTACTATTCATATTTTAATATTATGTGTTTTTTGCTTTACAAACAAATCTAAATTAACCCTTCAAATCATATCCATAATCTTTGTTTTGGCTGAGATTTGAGTGGTCTGATTGTGTATTTTATGCAGTTTTGTGTTGTGATTACATAATGATGTCTTTGTGCAATTACATTAATGTCACTTAGCCACAAATTGTCCTGCCCTTAGAAACTTTCACTGTAAATTTAGTTAGCAACACTGCTTCTGGGTCGTTTTCACTCACCATTACATGTTTGATCAGAAATGCACCTGCCCTCATGTTTTGTTGCAGGATTGCAATTGAGTAAATTTCCTGTCATTTTTGCAGAACTGTAAAATGAAGAGTGTAACATCTTTAGCAACAGCAACAATGTCATAGTGAATAGTACATAACGACACAATACCAATGTATAAACATGCGTATCTATTGGTACAATATGTGCCACGTGACTAAACATGCGTTATCATTTTCAAAAAGCACCGTGACCATCTCTGTGGACGGAAGGCCAAAACGTGGAGGAAAATGTTTTTAAATGAAAACAAATTAATATGGACAAGGTCACAGACTCAGCAAGTTAATATTCACTTGCAAGCATGCATATGCACCCCAAGCTTCTTGTCATTGCTGATGCGGTGCATAATATATCATATTTTGTACTGTTCTGAACAGCAATTTAGAGTGCTGAATGCATTATTATTGAACTACAACTGCTTTGTTTTGGATGCGTGTCCTGTGTACCTTTTGAAAGTCGGTTCATGTTTTCTTTTGGTTCTTCTGCAGAATACAACATCCCGTCTCCCTGTTATGTCTGGGAAACGTGCTCACACCAACAGTACAGATGGGGAGCAGCAGCAGCCTGCGCAGGTGTGTTTTTAGTCCATTTAGTGTTTTTAGTCCTTCCTCATGCTTTTATCACAAAATTTCATCTTTGGATTATTTAAAATATATTTAATGGAAAAACCTCTCCACTTTTCTCCTGAAGAAAATGCGCAAGGTAGATGCAGAACCGCCTCCGAGGTTCAGACCTGCGGCTAGTGTTGCACCCCCAAGACGCCCTGTGGCAGTCAAAGCTCCTGGTAAGTTATACTAAAATGTAATATCTCGTTTTAGAAATGTAATATTCAAGTTTTCATTTGACTGAAATGGCAGATGGGGTCTTCATGTTGTCTCTCTTCTTTTTCAGCCAAACCTCTTCGTCCAACTGGAGCCGCAACAGTGGCTGTTGGACCCGCAAGAGGTATTCCAAAACATGCTTTAACTGGTCATAAACATCAAAAACCGCACTTAACACTACTAAAACCAGTCATTAGCACAAACTCTGGGTTAAAGTCTTTTCTTATTTAATTTGATCTGCAAATATCAATGAGCTCCATCAATATTATAGCTGCAGTAAATATAAAATATGAATGTCGTCTTAACATCAATATGGTCTCTTTGCATCAAGGTGACCAGAGAAAACCTGTTGCTGCAGTACCTAAAGGTAAAACATGCATGCGTCTGTGGGTAAATATGATGCGATTATAATAAAATTAATGATTTAATGGCTAATGTGTCCACTTTCAGCTGCTGCAGGTGCGTCACGAAGGCCAGGATGGGATCTGAAGGGCAAAGTGAGTGACATGGAGAACAAAGTCCAGAATTACCAGAGCAAAATAAAATCGGTAAATCTGGAAAATGATAATCTGAAGGAGTCCATAACCAAAGCTCAAAAGCATAAGGTTGAAATTGAAAACGAGAACAATGGTCTCAAAAAGCGTCTTAGGTAAGCATGTTCAAAATAACTCCATTATGAATCAGAACCTGGTGCTATTATTTATTGGTCTGATAATATTCTTGATTCTTTTGTAGGGATTGTGAAGAGGAGCTGGAAAAGCTGGCTACCGTGAAAGATGACCTGGCGCAAACCTCTACAGAGAGAGATGGTCTTAAGAAAGACCTTAAGAAGCTAACAGAAGAACATAATGTTTTGGAAGAACTCAAGGATCATTTGGAGTCTGAGCTTCGCAATATACAGGTAAACATTTGTACGGCTGCACTTATACCTTGAATTAACATCCGCTGATTTTGTAAATATGTGTCTGTGTCTTTCTCAGACTCAGCTCGCTATTCAGACCTCTGCACTGAGGCAGTGTCAGAGCAGTTTGAAGGAGAGCCAAGAACTGGTCAGGAACCTTGAGGAAACGGTGGGCCGTCAAAAGGAAGAGCTCCACCTTGGAGAAATGGAGCGAAGGAAGCTCCACAACACCATTCAAGAGCTCAAAGTGAGCTTGCATGGATTTTTTTTTTTTTTTTTTTTTTGGAGAATAATGTAAAGCTATATTCAGGGTCTGTACAAGGTGCTTAAAATGCTTGAAGGACTTAAATAGGAATTTTTTAAATTTAAGGCCTAGAAAACCCTTGAAAATAAGCAATATTCCTGAAGAGGTGCTTGAAAAGTGCTTGAATTATTAAATAGCAATGGATCTATGAAATAAGTGTTTAATGCATTAATTAAAGCATGTATCTTTTCATGCCAAATTCACAATTCAAAAGGTCATACTACTTTTTTTTTTTTTTTTTTTTTTTTTTGCTTATTTCTGTTAATGTCAGAAAACAAGCAAGCTAAGCAAGTAGTAGTGCTGCCAGGGTCATGTAAACATGGCTGAAGATGTGAAAAGAGGAACAGATGACCCAAATCAGTTGAGTCATTTATGCTGGAACTGGATTGAACCTGTGACTTTGATTGTTCATTTCAAGTGATTCCCTAGCAAAAACCAGATCAAGTTAAAAGAGCCATTTATTTTCAGCATTACTCGTAACTATTTTAAAAAGCATATAGTAATGGGTGAAATGGAGTGTTTCAAAACTCTGAATCAGTTAAACCATTGTGTCGCAAAATGGTTCACTATTTATAAGCTAAATATTGAAAATCGTTTGATTCAGGTTGGGACTTCAAAGCGTGCATTGCAAGCTGATTTAGATGGGAACAGGTTTGTGAGTCTTTTAGCGAATTAAATAGCTCAAATCAAATGATTATCGATACACTATTTGAAGTGGCAATCTAAATTAAATTCAGATTGGGACTTCAGAGCGTGGATCGCAAATCATTTGCAGCGGGTTTGTGAATCTTTTGCTTTAGATTGAATCTTTGGAGCACGGATCGCAAATCGTTTGTTTCAGATCAGGATTTCAGAGCGATTTGTGGTTGTGTGGTGTTTTTTTTTTTTTTTTTTTTTTTTTTTTAATTTATTTATTTATTTATTTTATTTATTTATTTATGTGTGTGTGTATTTTATCCGCTTCTGTTTAAAAATTTGAAATGTTAGACATTGTTCGATAAGGGATATCTCTGGTTGTTCTTGAAAATCAAAAAAGCACCTTGCAATTCCTGGAATTTCTTTTTACAGTATTTGTACAAACCCTGTATATTGTTTATTTGGTGTGTGTGTGTGTGAGACACCATGAAGTTATTAATTATAACCATATTAACCATAATCAAACTAATTATCCTACAACCTCCTTTTAGGGCAACATCCGGGTGTTTTGTAGAGTCCGCCCACTGCTCACTGGCAATCAGTCTGATATTCTTCACATTCAGCTGCCGGCCCATGACAACAAGGCCCTTACACTTGCCAAAACAGAAGAGGTAAATGCTTCTTATGTTTCTGGTCTTAAGGATGTTAAGTTTGGTATAGTCTCACGTAGCCAGACCTTCATACTGAGGACAGAAGGCCTGGAGCAGCCAATCACATTTTGTTTAGGGCATAAAAACGTAAAGTTGATGTCTCTACAATAACAGACCAGCATGCAACTAATAAATCTGAGGCTGAGACTATAATTTGGTATAACCTAAAGAATGTGACCAACAGCTTTTACAATTTCCTCTTCTCTTTCTTAGTCGCACACGGGTCGCACGGCTGACACTCAGAAGAGCTATAACTTCAGCTTCGACCGCGTGTTTGGGCCGCGTGCCACTCAGCGTGAGGTTTTCGAAGAGATCTCCCTGCTGGTGCAGTCTGCTCTGGATGGGTACAACGTTTGTTGCTTTGCTTATGGCCAAACTGGCAGCGGGAAGACCTTTACTATGGAGGGGGGTGATCTGGAGGAATTGTGGGGAGTCATTCCACGTGCTGTCCAGCAAATCTTCAAGTCTGCCAAAGCGCTCCGTGAGCAAGGGTGGCAGGTAAGGGCAATGTATGAAATATTTGTTCAAATAAGGCTAAATTGTTTTTGGCCTCCTCGTGGTTTATTAATTGTTTCTGTGTTGGTATTTTTAGTACACCTTTACTGCCAGCTTTGTGGAGATCTACAATGAGACTCTTCGAGATCTTCTCTACACGGGAAAACCAAACAAAAGACCTGAGCATGAGATCAGGAAGATCTCCAATAATGAGATCACGGTTACCAACCTGACTTACCAAAAGGTCAACAATGAAGATGAGGTACTGCTCATATGTGTCATCTCATGTCACGCAGTGATATTAAAGGGGTAGTTCACCCAAAAATTAAAATTCAGTTAATTACTTGCCCTCATGTTGTTCCAAACCCATAAAACCTTTGTTCCTCTTTGGAACACAAATTAAGGTATTTTTTTATTTAAATCTGAGAGCTTTCTGACCCTCTATAGACAGCAAGAGTCCTACCATGTTCAAGGTCCAGAAAGGTGGTAAGGACATTAATAAAACAGTCCATGTGCCATCAGTGGTTCAACTGTAATTTCATGTAGCTACAAGAATATTTTTGTTGTGCAAAAAAAAAACAAAAAAAACTTGGTTCAACAATTGTCTGTGGAGTGTCAGAAAGCTCTCAGATTTCATCAAAAATATCTTAATTTGTGTTCGGAAGACGAACGGAGGTCTTAAGGGTTTGGAACGACATGAGGGTGAGTAATGACATCATTAAAATATTTGGGTGAATGATCCCTTTAAGATACCGCTACTCTGAAATTCACAGTTGTTTTTGTTCATACATGAGTGAGCAGTTTATAAAGTGCCTCCTTCCTCATGTCTCAGGTGCACAACTTGATCATGCTGGCAAACCAGAACCGGTCCACAGCCCGCACAGGCATGAACGATCACTCTTCACGTTCTCACTCTGTGTTCCAGCTAGACATCGAGGGGCAGAACTCTGATCGAGATACCAAGTGCAAGTGTAAGAATCACAGAATACCTTGATTTTAAAGGGAACCCTGGGTATTATGACATGTATGGCTTAATATAATGTAAATGATGTCTCTGCTGAAATGTGTAGTATAAAACCCATGAAGTTGCCATTATGATGTGAAATGGTTGGGCTTGGTGAGCTACTGGCGTTACCTGTTGCTACTTTTACTGCAACACAACTCTGAAAATAATGCTGATATGATTACCACAGCTACTGAAAGAACTTACAGGTGGTGATGGATATAAGCGTGGGCTTAAACCAAATGTCATACCATCGATTTTCCCCACAAGAAGTGTAAACGCCCCGGATATAGAGTGAAATATGTGGTGACAGAATGGCATCTAGCGTTTCTTGTCTCTGCCAGTTTGTAAGCGCCTTCAGTACCTGTGGTTTACTAAAAGCCTCAAAGGCATCAGAGCTAAAGTGGAGAGAACAAAGATCCAGGTCTTTAGGAAGTTTTATTTGTCCACAGGCGTCTTCCCATTCTTTTCTTCTCTTCTTATCACTAGGAAAAGCAGTGAACCCTCTGACTGAAAATTACATCCAGTAGGCACACAATAGTATTTTATTTTCTGAGAGTTGTACTGCAGTAAAAATGGCAACAGGTAGGCAGTAGCTCACTGAGCACAGCCATTTAACGTCAATGAAATGATGTGCCATCATAGTCCACCAAAATATGTCTAAAACAATGTTGTTGTTTGTTGTTGTTTTTTTTTTTTTGTTTTGTTTTTTTTTAAATGCCGTAAGTCTTTCATGGGTTTTCTACTACGCATTTCAGTGAGACACATCGTTATACAAGTCTTAATACCCGGCATTCCTATTAATAGGTAAACTGCACTTAATAAAGGGAAGCAGAGGTCTAATTTGGAGGTCTTAATATTGAGTATGTCCATAGTTATATTTGACACTAATGCCTGACTTTAATTGTTTATTGACTGCTTTTCAGCCACGCTGTGTCTGGTGGATTTGGCCGGTAGTGAGCGAGTGCAGAAGAGTCAGTCTCAAGGAGAGCGATTCAAAGAGATGACCGCTATCAACTCTTCCCTCACAAACCTGGGAATTGTGATCGCCGCTTTGGCCAACAAGGTATGTTTTTAGCTTATTATGTGACTCCAATTCTGAGTTATTGGAGAATGCAACCCTCTCAACATCATACTTTATTTTCAAAACAACTGTAGTCTTTTAGACTTCTTGGTACATTATGCATTCTAAGTAGTAAGCTACAGATGTTTTCTTCGGCTGCTGTGCAATAACACACCCATTTTCTTGCTTGACATCTACAGGAGAGCTTTATTCCCTACCGTAACTCTAAGCTCACGTACCTCCTGCAGAACTGCCTTGGAGGCAACAGCAAAACGTAAGCATAACACAAGTACATGTTTGTCTTGTAGCCTGAGGTGGTGTTTTCTTTTAGGGGTTTCCAGAAAGGAACATGTGACTCACTTCATTTTCTCTGTACAGTCTGATGTTTGCGAATATAGCACCGGAGGAAGAGAGCTTCAGTGAGTCGCTGAATTCTCTGCGTTTCGCTAGCAAGGTGAGTGATCTCATGTGGTCACATCAATGTTTTTATTTTATGACAGTCTCCTAATTTTCACTTATCACTGTATATAATCACATTTACTGTGTTGCAGGTGAACGACTGTGTCATCGGAACAGCCTCAGCTAATCGGAAATAGTTCAGCTGTCATTTCTATTTTAAAAAAAAAAAGTTTAAACTTTTATCTTAACTTCAGTCATTTCATTTTTATGCTCATATCTCCTGTCTCCGGTATGTTTTTATATTTCTGTGATGCTTTTTTTTTAATGTTTTATCTTACTAGCAGATTATTTTTATTAATGTTTTACAGCCACCAAATGCATATACTTCATCTTGTACGGAGGAATCAATAAAGTTATTTTGGCATGTAATGCAGAGATGAGCCTCATGACGCTAAGTGGACAAAATTTGGACCATTTCATTCTTGTCGATGTCGTTTGTTTTTGTTAAATAAATGCAAATGAGAACTTTCTTAAAGTTCTCTTCAAGTTATAATGGTAATAGTTTGTCAAAATTAACTGAGCTTAATAATAAAATGACTTTAATTTTGCTATGGTTTTCATGAGAAATAAAATTGTACTAACGCTGAAAGATATCCCATGGTAATTATATGTCCTATATAGGAGTGTCTATTTACACTGTGCAAATAGACCTGCTTGTTGGCAGAGGCTATTTACACTAATTCCGCCCACCAACGTGTGTTTGGGTTAGACAAGATTACAAAAGACCGCTGGTTAACCTCAGCTTTAGATATAAAGCGCACGTAGCATATGCTTTTTGACGCGTTGGACCGAGTTCGATTCCCCATTTGCCAAACTATGGCATCGGAAAGGCATTTTCAATAATGAAGGAATTAAGTAAAAGTTGAGAAAGTATCGGGTCGGTGTAGGGAGGGCTTTATTGTCCCAATATGGCAACATCAATTTAGTTATTTTAATAAAAATGATCATTTACACTTATTAGCTACATTTATTATTGCATACTGTTTAATAATGTACTACAATACAAAGATGCAGATATTTGCAATAAGTAGTGAAAATTGCTGAAAATACTGCTATTTGTAAATACAATCTATCGCTATTTGCACTTAGTGTAAATCGAAGAAAATACTGCTATTTTCACTTAGTGCAAATAGAATCCATTGCTATTTATACTCAGCGTAAATCTGTTGCTATTTTCACGGTGTAAATGGCATCCATCGCTATTTACACTTAGTACAGATAGCTTCTGCTTAATTATATATATATTTGAAGTAATAATTTTTTGTTACTGGCCATATATACTTTCTAATGTAAGTCCTGTGAAGAACCAAATCTGTGCACAAATATCATTCCCAGTATAAAATACTAATCTTTGGCCTTTTAAGGATTGATTGTATTTTTTGTTATTTTAATTATTTTAAAACTTTTCTATTATGATTTTTTTTATACAGTTAACAATGGAAATATATGTTTACCCAATCTGGATAAAATAACTAAGGAAACTTAAGGCACTTCTGGGTAAAATTGTTTTAGATGAAGCATACTTCCGTATAAACTGCTCGAATGTTGAATGGTTCGAATTTGATCATTTCTGTGGTTTCTAACACTCTAAAAACAGCACTTGTTGCCATGACAATAGTGAACAGGATCTAGTGTTTGCTTCCCTTTTTAGTCGGCCGAGTCTAGAGCAGCTGTCTGGGATTTCTTAAAGGTAAAACCAGACTCCAAACCCGATGTCAGTCCACCATTACGCTCGGCATTCCCGAACGGTGGGAAACGTCGATCTATCATGATGAAAACCCCTCTTTTGAGTGCCTGACGGAGATATTTAAGTCGGTAAGATATCTTGATTGATAAAAAGAGTCTGATTTATGAGACGATCCGCTTCCGTGCTTCTTAAGGCCACACGGATTGGTTTCGCGGCGGCTGGCTAATGTAAATAAGAGCGGTGCGCGAACCCCCCTGATTTCTGACGCGAACTCTTTTTAACGGGGCTCTGCGAGTTTATACGTGGCGAATTTGATTTTAATACACGCTGACAGCGAGCGTACGAAAGCCACGGGCTATTTGTTGACCAAACACCAGAGCAACTTTCATGGGTAGCGAAATATTAACGGTAATTCTGAGGCGTTATAACAGGTCTGAGGAAACTATATTCATTATATTTGTCATTATTAGAAAACAGAAAGACGATCTAACAAGTCAATAAATAAAGCGTTCATGCAGTGCCTGGTCAATGCCCCTTGTTCTTTGGACCTGCAATACCATTTGCTGGGTTCAAAGAGAAATAAAGCATTGTATTATGTTATGAGGAAAATCAAAACATACGTACTTGTTACATATCTAAAATGTTTGTGACGAATTTTTAAAAATATAACATATCATTATTATATAAACTTTTTTTGTTGTGGAAGTGAATGGAAGTTATTCGTTGTGAAAGTAAATTAGGTAATATAATAATAATAATAAATAATATAAAATAATAAAAGTAAAGTTAATTTTAATGCAAATAAGCTCTGCGAGTCCAGAATATTCAAGAGTCAGTTTGATTATTTATTCCATTGTTACTCTGGTTTATAACTTAACTGTGTGTGTGAATGTAACCATATTCAGCGATTTAAAACAGGACTGACAACGATATTCTGCTGCTGTGTTAAAAATGATGCAAAGTTGTGTTTTGCACTTACGTCGCGATTTGTTCTGTTACCCGGATATGCGGTTATACTGGCGATACTCGGATGTAAACAACAGCATGGATTGCACCTTAAAGTACTACTAAATATGTTGTTCTGCTAATTAATGCTGTCTAAACCATTGAAAAAACGTGTTGACACTGCCAAATCATATAGAGAAGTACTTAGTAAGCAGGAACAGGCGCAATATTTGGACATACTAAAGTTAATAGGTGGTAAAGATACGTACCAGCAGTATCAATTAAGATATTAGCCTAATATTTCACCTACATGACAGTAGGAAATAATAAGAACAAACACGAATGTTTTCAGCTTTCTTGCCATGGAAGTCCTGGTTTAGTTTGGCCAACCACAAACGTCTTTTGTTCCTCAGGCAATTTTTTGCACTTTTGTCCTTGATTTGTTATAACTTTTAGCAGTCTATAGCACTCCAAATGTTTTTCCCAGTCTGACTGATTACTACAGCCCAAAACATGACAATAATTGACCATTTTCAGCAAGTAGTCAGCAAAATATGTGAGTTTTGTTCAGTTCAGTGACATTGTTTACGTTCAGTGCCGCCATTGCGGCCGATTGATGATGCGTCGGGAAAACACTATACACTATTGGTACACTATCTGTGTACTTGGTCTCCAAATTAGGACAAACAATAAGCTTCAAATTTGCTTTGAAATGAGTTATTTTCTGATGGTTTTCCCCTGCAGGAATGCAGTCGGCCACGGCGGACCAAGGCTATGGTGACTCCGCAGGTTCAGCCACTGGTTCAGTGGTGCAGGTGTGCTTCCCGAGTGTGCAGGCGTCAGTGCTGGAGAGCCTGAATCGGCAGCGTGAAGAAGGCCATCTCTGTGACCTCTCCATCCACGTTCAGGGCCAGGTGTTCAAGGCCCATCGATGTGTGCTGGCTGCATCGTCACCTTACTTCCATGACCAGGTACATTGACACCTTTACTTGAAAATGAAATACGTTTATTTAGCAAGGATGCATTAAATTGATCAAAAGTGATGATAAAGATGTTTATAATGTTACAAAAGATTTCTATTTCAGATAAATGCTGTTCTTCTGAACTTTCTATTCATCAAAGAAAACTGAAAAAATTCTACTCAGCTGTTTTCAACATAATAATAAATGTTTTTTGAGCAGCAAATCAGAATATTAGAATGATTTCTGAAGGATAATGTGACTGGAGTAATGATGCTAAAAATTCAGCTTTAAAATCCGGAATAAATTCATTTTAAAATATATTCAAATAGAAAGCAGTTATTTTAAACAGTAAAAATATTTGTGTGTTTGCTGTATTTTGGAGCCAATAAATGCAATCTTGGTGAGCAGAAGAGACTTCTTTAAAAAGCATTAAAAATCTTACTGTCCAAAAACTTTTGACTAGTGTAAAAATCTTGTTAGACAATATGTTTACAGCTTCCAGGTGCCAAGTTCTATAAAAAATTTTAATAAGTAGTTAAAAACATGCATAACAGTTTCTGTCAGATTCATCTGTGTTGTGTTTATTAGCCACATCACAGTCTTTGCTCCACGTTCCAGGTGCTGCTGAAGAACATGTCCACTGTCTCCATCCCAGCCGTCATGGACCCCCTGGCCTTTGAGAGCGTCCTCAGTTGCGCGTACACCGGGCAGCTGCGAATGCTTCGTGAAGACATCGTTAACTACCTCACCGTTGGCAGTGTGCTCCAAATGTGGCACATTGTGGACAAATGCACTGAGCTTCTCAAAGAGGGCAGGGGAGGTTCCAGTGGACCTCAGGGATCCGGAGACAAAGAGAACGCAGGACAGAGCAGCGGCGCCAACAAGGTCGCCCAAGCAGACGGCGGAGACGCACCTTCGACTCCTCAACCTCCCAGCCGACCTTCCTTCAGCGAGAGCCAGTCCCCGAGCAGCACCAATTACTTCAGTCCTAGAGACGCAAACTTTGGCGGCACGATGGTGACCACCGGAGCAGTGGGAGAGGGTGCCGTACACTCCACCCCGACCTACTGCATGCCCTCCGGCGGAGAGGAAGGCTTCATGATTGAAGAAGACGAAGAAGACGATGACGAGCTCTTGTTTCCCAGGAAAAGAGATCGGGGAGGCAAGCGAAAGGTCGCGACCTCCGTCTCTGATCAAGAGGTTGGAGTAAGCGACAGTTTTGGAGTTTCGTCCTACCAGGATGGAGACTCTTCTCCACCCCAGAAGCGGCCGTCGTACAGTCAGCCGAGCATCATGCCGAGAAAACAGTGGGTGGTGGTGAAGACGGAGCACTCGAGAGACGACGACCTGATCGTGGTGTCGGGAGGAGAGGAAGGAGCAGACGATGAAGAGGAACGAGAGATGGAGATGGTCAGAGAAAGAGACAGGACATTTAATATATCAAACGTTAGGACCCTCTCTGGACTCAGAGAAGATGCTGAAATGGAGGCACAGGTCAGTAGTTTTGCATCAGCTGGATGATATACTATAAATATATTTGGTACCATTTTGTCTGTGATATAAAATAAAGAATTATTTTAAATGTCAATTATTTTAATATGCTTTTTATTTGTCCAATAAACTTCGAACACTGGATAAATGACTATTTAAAATGTAACTGCATTGGTAGATTTCTTATTGTTTTGAGCTTGTTTATACTTAAAACAAGTGAAAAAGTGCCAGTGCAGTAAGGCCAAATATACTCACATTGAATATAGAGTACCAGTATATTCTCTAAAAATGTCTTAATGCAGTGTTGCTTCTCAAGTATATTTATTTTGTGTTAAGGAGTTTTAGATATTTTAACTGGAAAATCACCCTCATTTGAATATATATAGAGTAATATATTGAGTTTTTTTTGTTATTCATCACCCAACAATAAAACACTTTTGGATGCTTGTCACACATTAAAAATATTTACGAATTTTATTGCATTAGATAAAAAAATATCAGACCAAGTGTAGCATCTGCTTCTGCAACCTCATTTTCTGAGCCACTTTTTACATTCATTTTTAAAGGAGACCTATTGAATTTAATACATGAATTTATTCTCTTTAAATACATTGTTCTGTTACATGTTCTTACAACATTTCAGCCGAATATTTATTATAAATGTTAATTAGATGTGTTCATTACCTGTCTAATGACGTGTGTTTGTTTAAATATACTAAAAAATGGTTTGTCTTTTTAAATCTTCTGTTGTGTGTCATTATATTTATCAAGTTGACTGGTTTATATTTCGCGTTTCAGAAATGAATAATGACGTTACTTCTGGTAAGGGGGAATAGTGAGCACTGATACTCCCTAGAATTTGCGGTGCACTGTGAGATTTTTTAGGTAGCGAACGTTCCAGTGCACTGGAAGGAATATGGGATTGAGACAGCCCTTAAAATGGCTGACTTACTGATCAGTGCCCTGACTACTGAACAAGGGAGCTGATTGAGACGCGCCCATTGTTGGGCATAAAAATAAGGTTTTTAGTAATATCATTACACTTTATTTGCTCTGTTTTATTTTGTGAAACCTTACTACGTATATGGAATAACTGTTTTATACAGCAATAACCCCCGTGAAGCCATGGTTTACGGTGAATTTATTACGACTAAGAGGTTTTTAACAAGACCCCTTAGCTGTTGTAAATTCACTGTAAATTCACTATGTGCTTCTTGGGGCTTATTGCTTTAGTTTGGTTTTGATTATCATGTATATCGCGCTGAAATTGTGTGTTTTAAACCACATTCGTTTAAACATCTGATACACGGTTTTCTGAATGCACAGAAAGCAGCTGTCCCACGGCATGAGAGTACTAAACTAAAACAAAAGAAACTAAAGTTCTCGTTCATATCTTATTGCACTTAAACGGTCAAATACACACGTTTATGTTAAAAACAAACAAGTTACAAAAACAGTTGGTAATGTCTGGGAAGGTAAACGGCTGGGTAAGAAATTGCATGTTGTTATTAGATCTGTGTGGCAGCAGCATAATATAAATCAGTAAATAAATCAATAAATCCACTGCTCTTTTGTCTCCTCTGAGGTTTGGATTCTAAATAGTGTTCTGTGCTCGTCTGTGCAGCCAAAGACAGAACAGTTAGGATGCTTTGCACAAACTTTGCGCAAAATCTGATGTGCTCGTTTTTTCAAAGGCTTGCAGAAAAAGGCTTACCAAAACAAAGTTACTGGGTTGTCCTTTTTCACATTTTCTAGGTTGGTAAATGTGCTGGAGATCCTATTAAAGCCCTTAAATATGAAAAACGTCACATTTTCATGATATGTCACCTTTAACATCATCAATTACTCAAATGTCTTTTTTCTGTAGGCTGACTATTGCCAGTCCTCGGAAGACTACCTCAAGTTTGAGAGGGGTTTGATCGACCAGACGTCCTCTCAACACCCTCCTGAGAATCCCAGTCAATGCTCCAGTAGGACCGTGTCCACCCTGCTCGGTTCGGTTCAGTCAACGGCCGCCAGAGCTCAGCTCTTCCCTCTGGATATGCAGGGAAACCAGATTCTCCTGTACAATCAAGCCGCCCTGGAGTCTACATCTCCGTTAGGGCTGGCGGGAGGCATGTCCGGGGTGTCTCTAAAAGGGAGCCTCGAACACGGAGCGGTCCACTTGCCCAGCCAAGGCGCTTTGGGTAGCGGGATGGAAGGATTAGACGGCGGCGCGGCTGGCAATTCAGGCAAGGTCTTCATGTGTCACTGCGGGAAGACGTTCACACACAAGAGCATGCGGGACCGGCACATCAACATGCACCTGGACCTACGGCCTTTTCACTGCCCCGTCTGCGCCAAGAAGTTCAAAATGAAGCATCACCTCACCGAGCACATGAAGACCCACACTGGTTTGAAACCCTACGACTGCCACGGCTGTGGGAAGAAGTTCATGTGGCGCGACAGCTTCATGAGGCATCGCTCGCATTGCGAGAGGCGCAGCCGGGCTGAAGCAAGAGCGGGATCCGAAGGTTCGGTCATCTCTCCGCCGCATCACATGAAGCTCCCCTCAGCCAACGAGACCAATCAGGGTAGCGTTGGTGCCAGAAGTGGGATCCCCGTTTTGTCTCCTCAACATTCAATGAGCAGCAACGGCGTCTCTTGTCTCAACATGGCTGCTTCTGGGCCTCTTCTTGGAATAAGTTCTCAAAGTGGGCCGCATGGCCTTGGTTCTGGCGTTTTGGGCATTGGTGGCAATCGTAGCGGGTGTGTGGAAGATGTCTGTGAGGGTAACGTTGACGAAAGCAGCGTCACATAAGAGTTTTCCCTCCCGAAACCACCGTCCCGCAAAACCAGAACTCTTGTCTTCGGTTTTCAAGGGACTACGTGCACAATTGTCTGATTCTTTACCTCATGTCGGTGAGTGCGCCATACAAGATGTCCCATGTGTGTTCGAAAATAATACCAATGACCAAGTGCCCATTGCTAGCTCACGTATGTATCTACTTAAAGACCAGGCTGCTATGGTGACTGTTGAAAGCGTATCCCGGCCAGGAATACGGGATGGTCGCCGTCACATTCAAGCTGCCTCACTAGCACAGAACATTCGTTCACTGTTGCTCTGAAGTGCCATTCCGTTATGTTGTACGATATTATGTTGTACAGAGTTGTACATTACTGTAACTCACTCAGTCCGTTCTTGATGTGAAGTTTTATTGTACTGTCACTCAACTATATACAGTATATTCACTCTGAAAGGTTTTGAACGTCTTGATAACTTAAATAAGAGACGTGATATAGTTTCCTCTGCACTTTGGTGTCTTAAGGTCCGTTCACATCAAGGACGATAACTATAAAGGCTTGTTCACAAAAAAGGATGATAACTAAAGTTAACTATAAAGGTACATTAACATAAAGAATAATAACTAACAATAACTATCAAGGCTTGTTTGCAAAAAAGGACGATAGCTATAACAATAACTATAAAGGTCTGTTCACACCAAATACAATAACTATAATGATAACAAAAAAAACTAAACAAGGGTCATTACAAAAAGGATGATAACTGTAACGATAACTATAAAGACTCATTCACAGAAAAAATTAGATAACTAAAAGGTTAACTAAAGGTACGTTCACACCAAGGATAACTATAATAATAACTATGGCTCGTTGGCAAAAAAGGACAATAACTATAACAATAATTAGTTTTACAAAAAAGACGATAATTAACGATAACTAAAGGTGTGTTTACAACAAAACCAATAGCTATTATGATAACAATAAACGCTTGTTTGCAAAAAGGATGATAACTAACGATAACTATAACAATAGGGGTCAAAAAGGACAACAACTATAATGATATCTATAGCATTCACAAAAAAGTCGATAACTATAAATTTAACTAAAGGTACGTTCACAAAGAGTATGAATATAACAATATCAAGGCTCATTTGCAAAAAAGGACAATAACTATAACTACATTTTCCCAAAAAATACGATAATTATAACGATAAATATAAAGGTTTGTTCACACCAAAAACAATAACTATAACAATAACAATAAAGGCTCATTCACAAAAAGGATGATAACTATAACGATAACTATAAAGACTCATTCAAGAAAAAAGTTAATAACTATAAAGTTAAGTATATAGGTATGTTCACACAGAGGATAAATGTAACAGTAACTATCAAGGTTCATTTGCAAAAAAGGACGATAACTTTAACGTTAATTGTTCGCAAAAAAGTATGATAATTATAACGATAACTATAAATGTCTGTTCACAACAAATGCAATAACTATAACGATAACAATTAAGGCTCGTTCTCAAAAAGGATGACAACTGTATAGATAATTAAAAAGCGGTCATAGCAAAAAAGGATG
>JAHKKF010514607.1:2754-19497 GCA_019740295.1 Labeo calbasu
GTTTCCTGAGCCTTCAAAATGGTCTCTCAGTTTGGTTCACTAGGCTACACAATCATGGGGAAGACTGCTGATCTGACAGTTGTCCAGAAGACAATCATGGACACCCTTCACAAGGAGGGTAAGCCACAAATATTCATTACCAAAGAAGCTGGCTGTTTACAGAGTGCTGTATCCAAGCATGTTCACAGAAAGTTGAGTGGAAGGAAAAAGGGTGGAAGAAAAAGATGCACAACCAACCGAGAGAACCGCAGCCTTGAGAGGCTTCTCGAGCAAAATCGATTCAAGAATTTGGGTGAACTACACAAGGAACTGCTTGTGTAGTTCAAGCCACTCCTGAAACACAGACAACGTCAGAGGCGTCTTACCTGGGCTAAGGAGAAGAAGAAATGGACTGCTGCCCAGTGGACCAAAGTCGTCTTTTCAGATGAGAGCAAGTTTTGTATTTCATTTGGAAACCAAGGAGGTTCTAGAGTCTG
Source organism: Labeo calbasu (assembly GCA_019740295.1). Lineage (NCBI taxonomy): Eukaryota > Metazoa > Chordata > Actinopteri > Cypriniformes > Cyprinidae > Labeo > Labeo calbasu. The sequence continues at coordinate 3,231 of JAHKKF010514607.1, forward strand.
GAGGAAGGGTGGAGAAGCTCATAGCTTGTTGCTTGAAGTCCAGTGTTAAGTTGTGGCTCAACAGCAGTTTTGTCTTTCTCAAGAGTCTCTAAGCGCCCCCTGAAGGAAGATTTAGTTTCTTGCTCCCTTAGCAAGCAGGGTCAAGTTAGAGCAGTGGCCTTTTAACATACTTCATTACAAATGTTAAAGTTTTTTTTTTAACTTTAAAGTTTTTTTTTAAAGTTGTTTGTAATTCTGTGTCAATTTTGTTAGATAAAAAGTAATGTGTCAAATATTAATTTACAGATCTAGCAATGCACTTTCTTCTCAGAACTGGCTAACCTTCCGAAATTACCAGCAGGGGAGACAGAGCTGGAAAGCTGGATGGGACCCTTGTAGACAACAAGTAGTGTGAGGTACCCATGTGGTTGAGGGTCCATGGCAGGTGTGGGCACTGGCTTTGGTCAAAGACGTTAATTACAACATCCAAAATACTATGAAGTGCAATGCAGAGTAAGACATCATGGCGCTTCTGTGTATGAACCTGTCTGTCTGCACACCTGAAATTGCACACAGCACACAATGTAATTGGGAGACTATTTTCATGAAGTTCAATTAATAAACAGAAAACATACATGAAGCAAAATGATTTTTATTACAATATAGATTATAAAATAAATATATACATATTTTCTCATGTAACAGTCATTTGTACAATGAAATAATTAAGAAATAACTTTGGAAAAAAATTAGACAGTAAAAACGTGTTGCATGCCTTTTCACACATACGCATGCACAGAGTCATCGCAAATCTGAAATTGCTAAATGCTGTTATTAATGCAATAGTTCAAAAGTTTTGATTAGTGCGTGTGTGTAGCGTCACTACTATTAGTTGTCAACTATTTTAAGTTACAATATCATCATGTTGGCTAAAATTCCCACATAAGCAATTTAGTTGCTTCTATGAACCTCGACTCAAATCTCTTGTGCATTCACACTGACAGTAACATGCTCGCCCTCTGTCTCTGAACAAGAATGCATGTGTAATGTAGCAGCTAATAGAGTGAAACTGCGTCTAAGTAATTTAAGAGGAACATCTATATTGAAAAGTATTATAGGTGTTTTACTGACTGCTTCAATTCAGTCTTTCAAAAAAACAAAAAAAAAAAAAGCATGCAAAGGGAGCAAGAGTAGATAGGGAGGCATTGTAAAAAGGCAACAGGATAAATATTTGAAAAGTTAAAGGGTTCGGAGTGAAGACGATAAACACATGCAATGTTTCATCAGACGACAAACGTCCAGACATAGAGGTCTTTATCATGTAAATGCATGTACGTTTATGTAAGAGTATTCTCTTGTGTATTAATGTGTTATAAATGCCATATGTTTAGCGTCTAAACATTTATAACAATAAAAACAAAACATCAATAAAATATTCATAAGGAATACTTATTTACCACTAAATAATTCAGTAATAGCAGTGCAACATATAATAACATGGCAATCATTTCAAATGTTGTATAAACTCATTTTTAAAACATTCACTGGAGCCTTTTTCAGAAAGCATTATTATTGTAAGAAGAAGAATTAATGGGACAATGATATATGGCTTCTTCAAGTCCATCAGACCATGACTGTAAATCAACAAGGCGATTTCTATCTTATATACCAATCATAAATCAAATCACAAAACAGCTGGTATCTAGTAATCAACACTGCTGCAACCTTGATAGAGGAGTTTAGTCATTTTTACTGATTCTAATAGTAATGCATTTTTACATCAATGTATATAAATCAATATATTATGTACAGTGCAGTCTTTTATAGCAGGAAGAATGAGTGAGATAATAACAATTCAAAGGATTTAAAGGACATATAGTGATGATGCTAATTTGTCATATACTCATATTTATATAAACTGAAGCCAAATATGTTCATAAACATCTATCCAGAGGGACATAAGCATTGTTTAAAAGTAACACTTTTATACAGCGTTTCTTATATACAGATAATCTGTGATATACACACACACACAATTTCATTTACAGGTCTATTATAATTTATAATAATAATGCAATAAACTACACAAAAACATAAATACCTTCAGTGATTCCATAAAACAATTTTTAAAAAAATGCAAAGTCTGTTCTTGAGAAAAAGTTGCTTATAAATAAAGATTTTAAATCAGTTTAAACTGGTTTTAGCTGGTTCCCCAGCCTGGTCTGTTGGCTGGTTTTAGAGTAGTTTTGGGCACTTTTAGCTGGCCAGACTGAGAAACACTAGCTTGTAATACCAGGAAATGAGACTAGGCTGGTAAAGCAGGTTTTTATAGCGACCATGTACAGTATGAAAGTTCTCGTACTATGCATAGTGGGAGCCAAATAGAGTGTAATTAGGTTGGGCAGATTTCCCAATTTATCCAGGACTGTCTCGGTGCCCCTCATGTATTCTCAGTGTATTATTATTTGTGGTTAACAATGACAACGGAATCTAATGAATCAATGCAATGAACTGATTTGCCAATACAGAACATCTTTCAGAGAAAGAGTTTACAATCTGGTTGCCATAACTTGCACTCAGTGCAAGGAACTTCTCAAGTTCACGAGCGAGGTAAGCTAGAGAGATGCTTGTATAAAAATAAGTTTTTAATGACAAAGAAAAGGTGTTTTGCGGTCACGTTAAATTTACTGTTATCCACGGACAAGTTTCAAACAATATCTTGATAAAGTGCTGGCTAAAATTAGTCAACAGTTATGTTTATTTTAGGACTGGAAAACGATTAATCGCGATTAATCGCATACACAATAAAAGTTCGAGTTTGCCTAATATATGTGTGTGCACTGTGTGTAATTATTATGTGTATATAACTACATGCACATTCATGTATATATTTAAGAAATATTTATTTATATTAAGTATATGTATTTATTATAATTTTTATAGAATTTATATTATAGATAAATAAAAATATTTGTATATAACATATTTCTCTTAAATATATACATGAATGTGCTTGTATTTATATATACATAATAATTACGCACAGTAAACACACATATATTAGGCAAACTCAAACTTTTATTTTGCATGCAATTAATCGCGATTAATCATTTGCCAGCCCTAGTTTATTTCTAAAGAAAGACATACATACTGATTATGTATTACAATGTTTGTTCTTTATCAGCTCTGGAAATTAGTAAAAATTATATTTTTTATGGATTTTTAGCATTCAACCTCACCCCATCCTTAACTTAACCAAACCTCACTAGTAACAGGAGGATACAATAATATTTTTTCCCAAATAATATGGGGTTTGTGTGCTACATGGGGATGATGATGAACTTTGGGGCTTTTTCCATACAATTTTTTTCCATACAGTTTGGCCCTTTAAGATTTGTCATTTCTTAATTGTACTTTCAGCCTGTTTCTTGTTTTATATTGGTTTACATGGCAATATAGTGACAAATAGTTAGGTTTAGAACTAGGGTTTGGTTAGGTGCTTAAATGAAGCTAAAACTACAGTGGCTGGTTAAATTGAAAATCCTATTTTCTCATTCCCACGACCTTCTTATGATGTAAATGTCACAATCTACAGAAACAAAATGTTTGTCATTATTTATTTTGTTATTTGCATTCTCAGTTGATTCTGCTCAAAATTGGGGGAAAACTGAATAAAACAGGAGAGAAGTTGAAACACTATTAAACTAAAGATATTACAGCAAATATGATATGCACCAACTACATTGTACAACAGTTCCTCTTATTTCGATGAAATAAACAACATAATATGAAACGAATGTTATTCCATCATTATTTCAGTCAATGGTGTCTGGTAATGTTCCACAAAAATCCACCCCCTGTGTATCCTAGTTTAAGACTTACAAACATCAGAAAATTCAATAAACCTGTACAGCAGTGTCCAAAAATCTGCGAACACTATTTAAAATGCTCATTTTTTAATAAAAAATGTTGTCATATATTATATAATTAGCATAACAATTTACATTTAAAAAATAAGTACACAAATTTCTTCTGCCATGCAACAAGCTGCCCATGTGATCTGATTGAAAATGTTACAAAAAGAAAAGAAGAAAAAAAAAGACTTCTGTGACTGAAACAGACTAAAATGACAAATCTGCTTACATTTTATCATTGACATAGAGGGTGCAGAGTCTGAAATATTTATACTTTGTATGTCACAAGCTAATTTTTAATCATAAATCTTTGTTTCTATAGTATTTAGGCTTATTTAAGGTCTCACCTTTTTGACCCAATTGTACACCTCGCTTTGATGTGTGAAAAAACCCAAAACAGGGGGTGGAAAAATAGTGAAATAACATTTTTGTTGATTGCTTTTACCAGAAATACAAAGTACATTACAGAAAACCAAGGAATGTTAAGAAGGGACAGAAGAGAAACCCAGGAGTATGATGGCAGTAACTGACCATTAGCTACACTTGTTCTGCAAACATTTTGGTTGAAATCAACTGTCAGTCTCAACAATTCATGCTGGGTGACTGCAATACACTTTCATGTAACATTATCCTTCAGTCTTTCAAACTGACTCACTTTCATAAAGCTTAATGCAAGAGATGTTGAAAGACTCTGTTTCAAGACTTCCTTAGAATCCCATCTGAGCTTGTATATTCCACCAAGTTGTCTGCTTAGTTGCACAAAGCTTCAGTGTTTCAAACACGGCTCGGAAGGACCTGTAACACAGACAGCTGAAATCTTCAGCTGTGCCCGATGAGATATCCGACTTTTTGTCAAAGGAGCGAATCGGTTGTCCTTGTTTGATTCAGCGCTCTGAAAACACTCTCACTTCCAGTCCACAAACTGTGCTCAAATAACGAAAAATAAAGAAATAACTGCACTTCAAAACAATAACCAACAATAAACAGATTATAAAAGCATATAAAACACAAAGAGGAGACCAGAAATAACAGTCACAGAAGCAGTTCAACTGCTAGCTGCCCCGGATAATCACACACATGCAAGTATATCCGTACACGCACACACACACACGCAGATTTAGGGATTTTAGTCCTGACCAAAATCCTAAAACATGTTCTTCTGCAAAAAAGAGAAAGAGTAAACAATGTCCATGTGCTTTTATAGCTGATGTTATTTTTATTGGTTGTTATTGTAACTAATGCAAAAAAGGATGAAAAGTGTATTGTGTGTGTGTATATTTTACAAAAAAAAAAAAGTTCTCTTACACAACAAAAGAAGATGTGTGTAATAATGCAGTGGTGCACGATAGCTATGAGAAATGCTCTTTGTTCAGTCTTTAAAATATGCACACATATGTTACACAATCCAGTCTTTGCTTGACTGTCCGTACATGCAGGCAGCTCCCTTTACTGGGAGACAGAAGGAGGAGAAAGATAAAAGGGGATTTCGGTTCCTATGTACAATTGCTTATATACCGTAGCTGTCTCTGTTTGATTTGTTTCAGGGTTGTCATACGAGGCAATCTCAGAAAGCCTTGAGATGATAAGCTAAAAATCATGGGTGGTAAGGTCAAAAAAATAACCGCAATAACTGCAATCTGTGTTGCGGAAGTTTGGATCGTGTCACTGACTATGCATTAGACCGGTGTCCCACTAGTCAATATTCAGTTGCAGGCGCATGAACGTATCAGTCCCGAAAGGACAGATACACCATCACTCTTATTCACAATGTGAAATTATTCCTAACCAGCCACAAACGCGACTGGACATTGCACTGATCGCTAGGTTTCTATTTTTGTGGCGCCACTGCCAGATCTCACTGGTTCAAAATCATTTTTCTCATGACTGTACATCACATCATGCGGCAGTGAGGACAGACAAGATTTCTTGTCACTTGAACACTGGAAGAGGGTGAGATTTGGAAGCTATGATTCCCCTGATGAAATGCAAGTTTTTTGGAGTCGGCCAGTGGGACACCAGCTTTATCAATGAACCATTGTAACAAGCCTCACGTCACTTCTATCGTTAGTCATTAGTTCTGACCCAAATAGCATTTGTCTGACTGCTTTGGTCTTACCACTGGTAAAGAACGAACGAGTAAGCATTAAAGATGCTAAAAATTTAGCAGATCATTAGGTACTGTTGGTGTTGGACCTGGTGGATGTTTTAATATACTGAAACGCTGTCGAAATATTGAGAAAAAATCCAATTTTGATTGATGATAGAGGAGCTCTCATCGAAAGAAAGGGATTGAAAGTTGTGCTTTGGTTGGAGTAGCATCTGCTGAGAATTGTGGGATGGCAGGCAGCTTTGCAAAATGAATAAACTTGGGTTTTATGTTTATATTGGGGCAATATTATGGGACAGACCCAGCAATTTATTTGAATGACAACACTGACTTGCCTCATTGTATGCTTGTGGTTAATATTTCTTTTAAGTGCTTATGTTTTTAAGTCTCAGTATCGATGAGACTGATGAGAGTGCTGAGATGAGGACGAGTATCCCATAGTGCTTTGCGACTGAGTGGAGCCTTGGACATTGCTCTGGTAACCAAGCCGCGAACTGGAGTGCTGGAATAAAGAAAAGGAGAAAGTTGAATTATTGAAATAATGCAGCATTTAGCATGATTTGACCAAGTTTTTTTGTAATACTTAGTTGAAAGCTAACTATTATGGGTCTCACTTATTTGTTGTCAGTGTTAGAGAGAGTTACCTTTAAAAGTAACTAATAAAAAGGTTCTAATTGTGTTACTTAGTTCAGTGTTTCCCAACCACTGTGCTGGTGAATGTGCCGTGAAAAATGACCAATCTCTATTATATTTCGTTATTATTATTTTACATCAGTGCTACTGGTCATCATTATGTCTGTTTGTGGGTTTTACAAATATTTAACCAATGAAATCATTCAAAAGAGCTTGTGACTGAACCTGGATCTACTGGATCCTCAAATTGTCAGTCAAAACTCATAACTCCACCCTGCCTGCATTCAGAATGAAGCGCCGCAATGCCCAGTTTGAAGGCAGACATCTACTTCTTTGTAATGCAAGGGTAAATCAAGAACTGATGTTTGAGTAAGTACAGCGTTTTCTTTACTCAAGAAACACTGTCTATAAAGGACAATGTTTTTGTGTGTTTGAAGAGCGGAGAAGAGTCTTAGCATTTGCCGTCTAGCAGCCAATATACTTTTGTACATTTTAAATATCCCGTTCATAGCGGTTTATCTTATATATATCATGAGATTTTTGTCAAATGTATTAAACAACAAGAAAAACTGATTGCCCATATAGCTACACTAAACTTTATAACCTTTAACTTAATGAAACCGTAATGTGATTAATTTACTGCCTCAGATACGACCGTTCTAATGACGGACAAAACGCAGATTTCTGTCATTCGCTCATCAAAAACCTCTTTGACTCCATCTGAGCATGATTTTCAGAAAATGGCAAGTGCAATTGTCTGATCATATATAAATCTAAAATATCAACTCTGACTATGCACTGTTTAATCATTTGGGAAAAAAAAACAAAAAAACATGTGTGCTTTGGGATTTTTTACTTATCAAAACTGTGCCATGGCTGAAAAAAGTTTGGGAAACACTGATTTATGTTTTTAGAAAGTAATACTTTTAAGCACTTTTGTGTTGCTTTTTATCACCTGGGCTAAGAGTGCTTATTTGTTTTTTGCTAACAAAAACCCAAAAGTTATATTTTTGGCAACTTTAAAGGCCCTTTCACACCAAAAGTGAAATGACTAAGCCTCTGGCTGAAGGAAGTGCCTCTGCACTAACTCACAGTTTCTCTCAGCATGGAGACAGGAAAGCTGTCAGTGAATAAATGGGAAAACAAAGTAACTTGCGTTACATATTTAAAAAAGGTAACTCAGATATTTCATTGTAAATATTCGCAAAAACGCACCCTCCTGTTGCTATGTCAGACAAACAATGCCGCTCTCACACTACACGATTCACTGTTTGTGAAGGGTCATTTGGCACAGGCGGACTGCAGGTCAATATATCGAATAATTATGTTCATACTTTTATTTCATTTACACATTTTATGTGTATCAAATGACTCTTGTTCCTGGATGCACAGCAAGAGTTTGTCTATTGTTCAGCTCCGACAGCTCATTGCAACGTGTGTCAGATCGTGTTTTATGCTGAGGTAAGAGATATATTAGCAGTCAAATATCATACATATTTATGTTTGTGATTTTTTTTAAATATTTTACTTGATTACACATCTTGATCTGATGGTTATTTTATTTTGCAATTGCAACGTTTTATTTATTTTAAAAAACTGCATTCTGTAGGCAAAAAATGCTGAATAGGCAGTGGTTTACCTCATCATCAGAAATAATATTATGAAGCATTCTTACAATTTAATTAAAGCTAAGCATAAAAATAAAATAGTACGAGCCTGTACTTGTTTCCAATTTTTTATTATAATTGGATCAAATTATAATAAAAATCACAATCATGACATGTAAATAAACTAAAATAGATGAGGAATATAAATCCCTTGTGCATCTCTGCAGTTCATTAAAACAGCTATAAATCAACAGAGTTTTGACAGCTCCAATAAACAGCCTACATCTGGAGCACTGTATTAAAATGAAAAGTAAAACACAAATTAAGTTACTTTTGTTTCTGAACAATACAGCAGTATGGCTAAAGGTGGCATTGGTTCACTGCTGAAGACTATTTAAAAATGTTAGATACAGAATTGTGTGTTGGGTACAGAATTCATTCTCAATGTCAGGTATGAAATTCATCCTTAATATGAATATCTATAATATCTAGACACTAAATCCACTTATTTCTTTCCTGCTTGCATTATGAAGGATTAGTACAGATGTAGACTTTCCCAGTTTTCATCATTTTCGCACCAAATGGTATCCTTGTACATATCCATTATACTTGTATTAGCACTGGTTGGACGCTAGGTTGTGCAAGGGCACATGTTCAGTGCTTTCAGCAGGGTGTCTGAGAGAATAGAGTGTGTGTGGCTATTCTGTTTGTTAGGACACTGAACTGTTGTTGTAAGTTTTAATTATAATGTACCCCTTTAAACCTGTTTTATCATAACCCATGGCAAACTTAATCAGATGGCAGTAATCTTTGATTGCTATTTTGATGAAAACAAAACCACATTTTTATGAGGAAGCAATGCAATTCAGGTAATTCCAAATGGTTCACAAGGTCTTCTTGCAACAGTACAACATGTGGACTCTTAAAATAGTCTAAGCTATTTTAGGACATTTGTTTATTCGGATCTTTGCTGGAAAGAATTTTTAGTAGCTTTGCATGGGACTTAATGGGGAATGCAAACATGTTGAACAAGAAGAGAAAAGAGAAAGACTTGACAGGATTTTAATGTCCAGTTATGTTGGGTTACAGAACTATTTCAACCGCACCACATTTTGGTGAAAAGTAAAGCTTTTGCTAAGGTTGAAGATGAAAATCTGATCATAACAAAGCTTTTGATATGAGGCTCACACTGTTCAAGTGTCTGTTGGGTGTCTGTTTCTAAGCATTCAGCTGTAACATTCTAACACTGCATTGTTTCTCATGTGACATGTTTGGCACTGCAACATGGAGTTAAGCCTCTCTCAAAATACAGCTAATTTGCTGCTTATTAATAGTTGGTGCATTTAAGGGTCCTAAAATATGCTCATGCACAATAAGGCATGTAGTATAAACAGGTTGACTGTCCCTTTAAGAATCCCAACACTGTTATTAAAGGAGTAGTTCACTTGCAGAACAAAAATTTACAGATAATGTACTCACCCCGTTGTCATCCAAGATGTTCATGTCTTTCTTTCCATATAGTGGACTTCTGTGGTGCCCGTGAGTTTGAACTTCCAAAATAGTTTCAATGCAGCTTCTAGGGTTCTAAACGATCCCAGCCAAGGAATAAGGGTCTATGCAGTCCCATTCAAGACAGTTAGAGTATGTTGAAAAACTCCCATCTCATTTTCTCCTCCAACTTCAAAATTGTCATACATTGCTGTTTTACGATTTTTTTTGTAAAGGGCGTTTGACCGTCTTGGAACGTTCACTTTGTAAACACTGGGTCGGTACTTCTGCAGCGATGTAGGGTGATTTTGCAGTTGGAGGAGAAAATGAGATGTTGAGAGTTTTTTGACCTACCCTAACTGTACTGAACCAGAAAACACAGACTATATGCAGAGCTAGACAAGATGAGCATTTGAGGTTAGAAAAGTATATATATTTAAATTTTTTTGTTTTGCTAGATAGGACCCTTATTCCTCGGCTGGGATCGTTTAGAGCCTTTTAAGTCGCATTTAAACTACATTCTGGAAGTTCAAACTCGTGGGCACCATAGAAGTCCATTATAATCACTGAAATGTTTTCCTCAAAAAACAATTTTTTTTACGACTGAAGAAATAAAAACATGAACATCTTGGATGACAACGGGGTGAGTACATTATCTGTAAATTTTGTTCTGGACCTAAACTACTCCTACTCCTACACCGTATTGAATTGAACATGGATGAAAAAGCGATGCTGTGAGGGGAAAATCACTTAAAGTCTTTGCAATGGCACAAATTGTATGAAGGCCCTAGATTGAGTAATTTTCACAACTCACAGCTTTTAAAACTATTTTATGGAGTATTTGTCCACTGAAAATTGTTTGTCAGAAAGGCATTTCATTACCTGAACAATCAGTATGTTGTTACTGTCCATTAAAGACACTGTAATTCTTCACAGTCTTGTTTTCATTCCATTCATTCCAAATCAAATACGGCTCTACTCTGACTAATGTCTATTAACATTTGAATATTGAACAAATCTCTAAGTGTAAGCTTAAGCATTTGCTTAAAGACCTAATGATTTGAATTTAATACCATTACTCTTATTGTGAGCGCACGTGATTTTAACTAAATCACCTCTGAAGACAAGTAAAACATATTGCATGATTATGAAAGATATATGTGGGATATGTTTATGTAAAGCCGTTCTGAGGCGAGATGTACACTATTGATCAGTTAAGGGTAATTCTGATTTGTTTTAGAAAGCAATGAATACTTTTATTCAACAAAGATGCATTAATTCAAATGACATTTAAACTTGAAAAGATTTCTGTTTCAAGAAAATTCTGTAGTTTTGAAGCCTCTATTCATCAAAGAATCCTGAAAAATGTATCTTGGTTTCCACAAAAATATGAAGCACAATGCTTTTCAACACTGACAATAAGAATGATTTCTGAAGGATTATGAGATGCTAGGTTTGTTTAACATGCACAATTTTTTGTTAATCCGAATGAATCAGTCAGAGACTGTGAATTAATAAATAATGTCTTTTGAATCAATCAAATGCATCTGATAAATGGAGAATTCAGATCTCTGCCCCTCAGCCCCCCTTGAGATGCTTCTCTTACCTGGTAGTCTGTTTGAAGAACACTGGTTCCTGAGGTGCGAGGTTTTTTGTTTGGTGGCCCCTGTTCCTGTCCATGCTGCATGGAGGGGCCCGTGTTGGCCCCTGCAGTGCCCGATGTGCCGTTTGTCTGCGCTGAGCTCTGCTGGGTTGGAGCCTGCTGTGTCTGTGTTTGAGTCTGCGTCTGTGCAGCCGTCTGCTGGTGCTGCTGCGTCTGATTCTAAAAACGACACAACATCACTGCGCTTTAAATGCTACCTTTGATTTTTTTGGCCCCATTAAACAAGAAGATTACAGTGGCAGAGCACACAAGTATTCATAGATAACAGCTTTATTTCACTGTGTACAATGTATTGGTAAATACAATGGATAATGCAAAACTCCACCAAACTTCACTTTATATTCAGGTCTCGCATCCTCTTTGTTGAAGAACTACCCGTCCATTTAGCTCTTTACCTTTAGTTACTGTCCTGTGCTAGTATATATGGAGGGAGAAAGGATTGGTTGAAGTGAATTGTCTCAGGATCTCTTAAATAACACCAGGATTAACTATGTAATATACAGAGAGTGATAATAAAAACGTCTTGTGTGCCAGGAAAAAACATGAAAACAGGAATGTATAAAAGAGAAGTCTTTAAAAAAAAAAAAACACGCCTGTGTTGACCTTTTTTTTTTTAAATTATCGGTATTGGCTGACAAGTTTTTCTGTTTGGACAATTTGTCACTTGTCTCTTTAAATTTACATGAACTTTTTTGAGCTTTCATTGGGTCCACTAGGCTAGCAAAGAACGTGAGAGTTATTTTCATTGCATTTAACAAGCTTGTATAGACAACAATATAAATCTAAAGTTTTACCAATGATTACTTCAATATTTTGAGTTCTGCTAGCGTTTTAGAGAATACAGTATAGCCTGCATAAAAACACATGCTCTGTGCATGACAGTCTGTCGACGTGAAGAAAGAAAAGATTTCTTTATTTGTGAAATACCCTATACTATAATTACAGAATCAAGAACAGGAATCTAAAGAATAAATCTGCACCTTTTACTGAAATACTTATTTATATTTATAATTCTTTTTTTTTATCAAGTTATTTTAGTAAATATTCTATAAAATAAATATAAATTGAATTGACAAGATTGTTGTGCATGTGTTATTTACTATTGTTAAATTAAATAGTGTGATATCTTATACATCACACATCTTTAAGACACAGTCAAAAAATCTATATCAATCAACCATTAATTAAAAAAAAAGGCATGTTTTTGGCTCTGAAATTTAACTGAATAAGTTGCTGTAAAATATCCAAGAGCCCTGTACAGGCTAGGAGTATATGTAAAAAACACCCTAAGATGTCTGTTGACATACTGGTCAATGGTTTGAGACTGTCAAAGCTTAGTTATGTTTTTTGTTTTCTTAAATAAATATAATTTTCAACAAAACAATAGCTCACATTAAATTATTTAATAGTAACATTAATGCAATGAGTGCAATGCCAGTGTTGTATCTTTTTTGTACAAATGAGGAAATGTCCCAAAATTATCAAGTAAAACCTACAGTATATGACACGACAGAATAAAAGATGCAATCTTAAGCAGACCAGTGTTATTAGATCAGCTTTTTTGTGTGTGCTGTCAAGTGTGCATGCTTTTTGTACACGCAAACCTTTTGTAAATCAGGGCCTTTGTGTGGCAGGAACCCAATCCGGGTCTGCTGGTCTTTGTACTGATGCGTGGTTCAAATATGTCTGCAAGGTTTACTTCCTCAAATACACTCACAGCCATCCTGACATTGTGCTACCCAGAAAAGCAGCAGTTGCATGAACATTATATGGTGTGGCCAAAGCCACTAAATGTAAAAGTAAATATTGGCTCACTCCAGCATTGCAGACGTGAGATGGTTATTTTATGCTGTGTGTTTGTTTGTTTGCATTTGTTTGCCTTTTGCTTGGATACATTTCATCCTTCACTGCCCAAGTGCACAGCTTGACAACACTGCTATCTGAGCTCCTGCTCTGCTCCCTCTTTCCTACACCTACACTCAGCTTCCCTCTTAGTTCCACTGGAATGAGTAACATTAGAAATTAGCAGTGGAGAAAGCAGCCATTTTAGCAGATGCTTTTATCCGAAGTAGTTTGCAGTACACATTTAACATGGACAATCTCCCTAGAGCACCAAAGTGCCTTGCTCAAGGTCACAATGTCCTTTGAAGTGTTCAGACCAACAATTTCAGACAACAAAAAGTGAGTATCAAAACTCCTCATACTTTCTATAACCCAATGTATTAACTAACCGCCTATTGCTGTAAAATGGCAGCAAAATTATGATTTTTTGGTACATGCGATTCAAACAAGTTCAGTGGTCGGCAGCCTGAAAAGCAAATATAGCCCACACATTATCTATACCATACTGAAATGTGGTTTGAAATCAGATTTCTGAAAATCTCTTTCAGTTTGAACAGTCAGATCAGATTTTATGTATTCACTCATTAAAAGAGAAGTCCACTTCCAAAACAAAGATTCACATAAAATGTACTCACCCCCTTGTCATCCAAGATGTTCAGGTTTTTCTTTCTTCAGTCATGAAGAAATTATGTTTTTTGAGGAAAACATTTCAGCATTTTTCTCCATATAATAGACTGATATGGTGCCTCGATTCTGAACTTCCAAAATGTAGTTTAAATGCAGCTTCAAACGATCCCAAATGCGGTTGTAAATGAGGAAGAAGGGTCTTATCTAGCGAAACGATTGGTAGATTTCATTTAAAAAATTCAATTTAAATACTTTTTAATCTCAAACGCTCATCTTGTCTTGCTCTGCCTGAACTCTGTGTATTCTGGTTCAAAACAGTTAGGTAATGTCGAAAAACTCCAAACGTATTTTCTCCCTCAACTTCAAAAATCATTTCAAAATCATCCTACATCGCTGCAGAAGTAGACACAGTCTTTGCAAAGTGAACATGCAAAGAAGATCAAACACCCTTAACAAAAAACAGCGATACAGGGCAATTCTGAAGTTGAGGGAGAACATGAGATGGGAGTTTTTCGACCCTAACTGTCATGAACTGGAACAAAAACAGTCCAGGCAGAGTAAGACAAGACGAGCGTTTGATATTAAAAAGTATAAAAATTATTATTTTTATGAAAATAACCGATCGTTTCGCTAGATAAGACCCTTCTTCCTCGGCTGGGATCGTTTACAATCGCATTTGGGATCATTTGAAGCCACATTTAAACACTTTGCATTTTGGAAGTTCAAAATTGAAATATCAGTCCATTATATGGAGAAAAATCCTGAAATGTTTTCCTTAAAAAAAACACAATTTCTGTATGACTGAAGAAAGAAAGACATGAACATCTTGGATGACAAGGGGGTGAGTACATTATATGTGAATCTTTATTTTGGAAGTGGACTTCTCCTTTAACATTTTTTATAAAGCACTTTCCAACTACATTTAGAGCAATGCTGAACAATCAGCCTCAAAATAATATAACAACAAAAACATAAGACAAACTACATTAAAAACTCATCACTGCAAAATAAAATAAAAGAAAACTATTTTTTTAAATGAAGAGGTAATAGTAGTGGCAGATCATGTGGCTTATTTCCATAGCCTTGGACATTCACCTTTAAACTTTAAGCGTGACCACATAAAACAACCCACAAATACTTGTTCATTCAAATAAGGCACAGACCTAATTTAATGGCTACATCCATACAACTTCCAACAGAACCAAAAGTTTTAGGACCCTATCATACACCCGGCGTAATGCGACACCAGGAACGAGTGTTTTTTGCTAGTGTCAGCCCAACGCAGTTATCATTTTCACATCCGGCGCCACGTTGTTTAAACAGCAAATGCACCCATCTGTTCACCCACGGGCGTGCTGGTTTGAAAGCGAAGTGTGTTCAGGCGCATTCTTGGTGCGTTGTTATTTTAAGGCACCTAAAAACATTTGCTCCATTGGTCAATGGCGCAGTATTTTTTAAATGTATTTAAAGGGTGTGTTAGTAATATGTGCCTATAGGCAGGTGTGCAACGCACGTATACTCTGCTTATTACAGACACAGGGATGCGCAGCAGCACACAAACATGCCAAATTATAAAAATGAAAGGATTACAATGTAAAAGATTATTATTGTGTACATAGAGAAGCGTTCAGTCTTTGCTCCTGCAAATTCCACCATGCAAATAGTGAATCCGCCATGGTGCAAGTGCAACTGGCTCTTAAAGGGGATTGGGAGATGAGACCCTGATGGGTTTATTGCACATTACGCCCAAAACACAGCCTGACTCATTAAGACAACAGGTACAACCCTTTTGGACCATGCACCTTATGCCGCTAGCAAAAGCTAACCTAGCGGACACGCCCTAAGTGCAACTGCACCATGTGCTTGGATTGTTAAAATATGGCCCATAATCTTAGTCTTTCCCCCTTTTTAAATGGAGAAGATCATGTGACATCCAATTTTTAACCTTATACAAGACAAATGTGAATTAGAAACAATTATCTACTAGTCTATTGTCAGCAAAAAAAACAGTAAGAACTAGTATATACAATGTACCAAATAACAAAAAAAAAGCGAAAAAAAAAAAAAAAAAATTAGATAAAAAGAAAACAGTGCCAGGACAAAGGAAGCCTGTACAAAGAAAATAACATAAGTCCTAAAACAGATCCCTGAGGGATCCCACAAGTAATATGTGCTGAGGACAGTAATCTGTTCCTTAAAGGGGTCATCGGATGCCCATTTTCCACAAGTTGATATGATTCTTTATGATTCTTAATGAAAAGCCTATAACATGCTTTGGTTAAAATTTCTCAATGGTAGTGTAAATAACACCTTTTTACCTTGCCAAAATCAGCTCTGCAAAAATCATCCTGTTCTGGTCGAGGTTGCTTTAAATGTTAATGAGCTCTGCTCACCCCGCCCCTCTCTT
>JAHKKF010514609.1:0-16474 GCA_019740295.1 Labeo calbasu
TTTTTTTTTTCCTTTCCTTATCTTTATGCTTTATGGTCTTTGTTTTTTATTTTTTATTCATATTTTCCCCTTTTTCTGCATTTTTATACTTTTTCCCTCTTTTGTCATAGTTTTTTTTAATTTACGTTTTACTTCATTCATTCATTCATTTCTTTCTTTCTTTCTTTCTTTCTTTCTTTCTTTCTTTCTTTCTTTCTTTTTCACTCTTTATTCAACTACTGTTCTATTCTGATCAGCCCACTCTTCAGCTTTCCTCCAATCATCAGTGCTTCCTCTTGTCTTGATAGTACGGTGTATGTATGTGTGTCGCAGTGTGATCTCATGCCTGCAGGGCCCTGCGGAAACAAATTAGCATCAGCGTTAACAGCTGTGGTGGACTGCTGATTTTGTGTGCATGTGTGTGTGTTTGTGACTGGGGTCTCGCAGCATGTCTCTCTCACACACCACCTGTGCCCAGTTTCTCCCTGCGGTTTCACCAGATGAGCTTTGCTCTCATGGCAGGTCAGCGGCAGCCTGCTACAGTCATGTTATTCAGACTGAACCTTTCAGAGCTGTTTGTTACTTAACTTCTCATGTGCAGTGCTTGTTCCTGCATGAACTATTGCAAAGAAAACAAGGAAGTTACAGCTGTGACGTTTTCAGTCTTTGCTCATTTTTATATTACGTTTATATGATATAAAAAGGATAGTTCTGTTTTTTGATGCTGTTAATATTTTTATATTTTTAGTATTATTGAAATTTACTATGGCTTTAAAATACTAGCAATAACTGTTTCATATGGTTTTGTTTAATTTGGTTTAGCATGGTAAATGCTTGGAAGAGTTTAGTCAGTGAACTTTTAGAATTTCCAGAATGTAAATCTAGACAATTTAGCTTAATTGTCTTAAAAGAGTGACAGATTTTGATACATTCTGAAAACATTTTTGCATATGTCCACCATAAAGGCTTTTTGATTTGCCATTTGACTCACATTTGATACCATGACAGCAATCTCACTGAATTCTGACAGGTCTTTGGAGCACATGAGCCTTTCAGAAAAAGGCTTTGACTGACGTTTCTTGACTCCAGAGGTTTTTGAAATGTCAGGCTACCTAAAGACGTCTGCTGGAAAACAGCAGCGCAGATACTCGATGCTTGTCTTCAGCTCTGAGCTCAGATAGCCTGTTGGCCTTCTGAAATACTGAGAAACCTCTTTGTCTGGGATCAACGCTGCGCCCGCCTCCCCTCAGATAACGTGACCTCTGCCAACCCGAGGCAGATTTGACCTTGACCCCAATGTCAAGCAGAGCATATGTGACAGGGCTTGTTTCCCGCCGCTCACATTACTGTGCCAGCCAGACTCCTGAGCGCAGAGGGGCAGCTGGCAGGAAACTTTAACACTTTCAGCCACCCAGAATCACCTGAATCCAATAGACCCCCCAATATCGCCTACCATCTGTCACATGCACACATAAACGCACATATATCTATTGTCCCAGCAACCTTTTTCTCTTTTGCCTTTTTTTATTTCTCTATTGTTTTCTGTCTCTTTCATAATCTGACTTTACAGCCATTACATTAGTCAATTTCCAAGACCTATTTTTATTTACACCCTCCTCTGTCTGACACCACCTCTCTCTGTGTTTCTCCACAAAACCTCATTATTTTGAAATATTGATTGTCTTGCTTTTTCTTTTGGGTTGCAATATCAAATATCTCTCTTTTTTCCCTTCTCTTTCTCTCTGACTCTCTCTCTCTCTCTCTCTTTCTCGCTCCACACTTCTCTGTGCTGGCATTATAATGACTGAGCATCTGAGCTGCTCACACATATTGTAGGTTCAGTCTTTATATTGGGTGACTCATTAAATATAGGCCTAAACTTACTTTGTTGAAGTACAAGAATTCACACGCTTCTAGCTGCATGAACTTAAGTTTCTGTGTTGTTGAGGTTTAAAATGTGTCGGTGCGATTCGTAGCACAGGTACGCATTGTATTTCTCATCAGTGCCACAGGGGGCGCTATATTGTGCATCAGTGTAAACTGCTATTGCCTTTAGTCATTTCCGTCTTTCAAGTCATCTGCCGTCATGGATGAGCAAATTGTGATGAGAAGCTACTTAAAATCTACATATTTATGGCTAGATTATCACTTATGTAGGACTATATGAAATCCATTTAATTTTTTTCCCAAATTCGGTTTTATTTTTTTTTAAATTCCATTTTTCAGTTTTAATTTTTTTGACTCTGCTTTAATGGTTAAATTAAAAAATATTAATCAAAAAGCATGTCTAGTTATCTGAAGTCATGAAGCTGACAACTTAACTGCAATTTATTAAAAGTTAACAAAAACTACATTTTAAGGCCCTATGAGTTACGTTTTTTTTCCCTCTCAAATTTAATTTTATTTTTGATCAAATTCTGTTTCCCATTAATTTTCTGGATTCCATTTGTTTACATTAAATTTTAATAATCAAAGGGATCTTTAGTTAACTGATTTTATTATATATATATATAATAAATAAATTTATTTACATATTTTTCCCCCCAGTTTTTTTTTTTTTTTTACTTTGCTTTAATAGTTAAAATTTTTTTTTATCAAAAAGCATGTCTAGTTATTTGAAGTCATGAAGCTCACAACTTAACTGCAATTTATTAAAAGTTAACAAAAGCGACATTTTAAGGCCCTTTTTTTTCTTCTTTTTTTCTCAAATTCAGTTTTATTTTTAAGCAAGTTCTGTTCCCCATTAATTTTTTTTGGATTCCATTTGGTTTCAATATTAATTATTGAATATTAATAATTAAAAGCATCTTTAGTTAACTGATTTTATAAAAAAAAAAAAAAAAAAAAGGATATATTTTTTCTTTTTTTTTTGTTGTAGCGCCACATGCCATATTTATTTATTTATTTATTTATTTATTTATTTACTTATTTATTTATTTATTTATTTATTTATTTATTCAGATATACTGTGTTGTGTATTTACATTTTTATAGTAAATAAATTGTGGTAAATAATTTTTCTGGAAAATATTCCTTAAAAAATAATGTTTTAGTAATGATTTTATTATTAGTGGTAGTACTATCATTACATTAAGTAATATATTTATCTCACAGTTTTTTAAAGTGAAACTTTTATTTTGACAGGTAGCTGTGAAGACCTTTAAGTTTCTGTTTGTATATTAATATGACGACAGTTGTTCTCAAAAGAAGCAATACAATGCTTATGAAGTGACTTCGACAGATTATATTTATTTGTTCATGTACATGTATATTGAGACGGCAGAGGCTGAAAACGCTGTGAGCATCATTCGCGCTTCATATGTGTAGAGTAAACGAAACTGCGTCTGCGCCATTCATTCACACAGAAACAAAGAGAACATGCAGGATCCATTTTTAAATAGTCAGTATTCCATATTGTGTTTTGATTTAGGTGTACTGACCTATTTTTGATTTATTTATCAAATTGCGTTCCATTGACATTGACATTCCACGTTATAAAGTAAATATAAAATATAAAGGAAATCATAGGCCCCTACTTGTGTAGACTCAGGATTATCTAGAATATTATCTGTTTTCTGTGCATCAGACCATATGATACACAAATATATAATATAAAAACTGTGACTGGAAAATTTGAATGTAAATGTAGTGAATTTTGTAGAGTCGCTCCTTTTATTTAGTTACTATCCAACACTAATGGCTTATTACTTGTGTTTTTGGCTTTTTCTCCACATTCAAAAGGATTGTTTGAGGCGTGCTGAGGTTACGAAACAGGCGAAACATTTTATTTGCAGAGAAGTATCTTGTGAGCCAGTTTCATTCCTAAAGAAAGGCCTGAGGTTGTTGGGCCAAATAGATATTTGAGCACCTTTGTTCAGCTTTTTCCTTTTGCTTTTGTGTCTGGTAAACAAATCAATAGGGAAGAGCTGCAAGTATAGAAACTGTGATCCATATAAATGGAGACAGGAGAACAAAGCTACCAGCAAATTATGCCAGAAAGTTTGCATTAATGAAAATATCCCATCAGTCCCCAAAAAGTAAACTAAATGTTTGGAGCTTTTTGTGTGTTTCTGAAGATATTCTGAAACTTGAATGATCTGTCAGTCTATGAATTTCTCCACAAACCTGTGAGGTTTTCTTGCCTTGAAGATTTTGATCATCTTTAAAAACTGCATATTAACGTCTTTAATATTTTCTCAGGTGGCACAGACATCATTTCATGCTTCATGGGTCAGAACATGACGGTGCCTGTTTACAGAGGCGAAATTCAGGCCCGAAATCTAGGCATGGCCGTGGAGTCCTGGAACATTGAAGGTGAAATATACATATACATTTTTTTTCTTTTTCTTTTATTTTATTTTTAATTTAATTTAATTTATAAAATTAAAAGTTTTTGGTCTGAAATCTGGTTTGATTAGAAGAGTTAAATATATACATATGAAAGTAATACTTTTATTCAGCAAGGGTTCATTATATTAATCAAAAGTGACAGTAAAGACTTCAGAGAATCCTAAAAAACATGTATGTATGTATGTTTCCGCAAATATTTTAAGCAGCATAACTGTTTCAACATTGGGAATAATATGAAATGTTTCTCCAAATCTGCAGGTTAGATTGATTTTCTGAAGGGTCATGTGACACTAAAGACTGGAGTAACGGTTGCTGAAAATTTAGCTTTGCCATCACATGAATAATTATCATTTTAAAATATATATTTAAATAGAAAAGTTGTTTTAAACTGTAATAATGTTTCACAGTATTACTGTTTCACAAAAACATTAAAAAAAAATCTCACTAACCCCAAGCTTTTGAACAGTAGTGTAGATTTATTATATAAATAATATAGATTATTTAATGCCTAAATATTTACAATATCACCTACAATAATGCTAAGAACCTAAATTAACTGGCAGAAGAATTATTAATTAATAAATGCAATTATTACATTTATTAAGTCATAATATATATGTTTTTTATTATATTGCTGTTGTCTTAAGATGATACATTTGTGATTTTATTTATTTATTTACTTTTTATTTTATTTATTGACTTTATTTTGCAATGCTAAAAACACTTTAGCTTACTTCTAGTTTATTTCTTCAATAAACCTGTTGTGTTTGGTGTGTATTTCAGGTAAGCCTGTTTGGGGCGAGAGCGGGGAGCTGGTGTGTTTGAAGCCCATCCCGTGCCAGCCCACTCATTTCTGGAACGACGAGAATGGCAGCAAATACCACAAAGCTTACTTTTCTACCTTCCCAGGTAACCCTTCACATGAAACAACCCTAGGTGTCTTTCAAAATCTAGTGAGCTGTCTCCATAGGCAGCGTTTTAACACATTATAGGCGTTAAATTCACAGTGCATTGCTTGAAATCCATTGCTGTTTGCCTATAGAGGCTCGCAGATGCACTCTGCTACCTTCCTTCGAAGCTCTTAAATTGTGAAGTGGTCACAGCGGAGTGTGTTTTCTGTCTGATTTAGAAAGCAAACGAGTCATCCCTTTGATTTGGAAAACAAACATGCCGCTTCAGTTTTTTCAGAAGAGGCTGCAGCTTTTCCGCCGTATTGATTAAATGATTTCTAAGGCCGAAAAGAGAAAAAAAGAACCTGCCAGCTTTTGTTAGCACAAGAAAAAGCTCCTTGAAGCCTTATTGCTGTCAGTTTGGAGAAGTAGGAAAAGGCCAATCAGGACAGTTCAGGCTCATTAGCGTTCTCAGGCCGCCAGCGGTCAAGATACACAGTAGCTGCCGCTTTCTATAACTATTTGTTCATCCTTCTCAGTCCATTTATTTGTGTGTATCTGCTCATTCAGGTGTCTGGGCCCATGGTGATTACTGTAAGATAAATCCAAAAACGGGAGGAGTCGTCATGCTGGGGAGAAGGTAAGTCTCGCTCTGTTCTGCTTTGTTGTGTTTGTAGAATATTGCTGTTATTGTATGCTGATACTCTGAGATTAGTAACGGCCCTTGATTGTATAAAGCACTATTTGTTCTGTCTGTATTTTCAGTGATGGAACCTTGAATCCTAATGGTGTTCGGTTTGGGAGCTCAGAAATTTACAACATAGGTGAGAAATAAATGCGCACATTTTTTTTCTGATGAAACAATAGATTTGTTTGGACTGGTTTATAACAGGCTAAATTCTCAAGTGGTTTTAGTCTGTTTCAAAATATACAATGTATTGGTACAATATATCAAAATCCAATCAGTACGCTTTTTATTTACATTACCAGTCAGAGATTTTTAGACAGTAAGATTTTTAAAGAAGTCTCTTCTGCTCACCAAGCCTGCATTTATTTAATCCAAAATACAGCAAAATCAGTAATATTGTGAAATATTTTTACCATTTAAAATAACTGCTTTCTTTTGTAATATTTTCAAATGTAATTTATTCCTGTGATCAACGCTAAATTTTCAGTGTCACGTGATCCTTCAGAAATCATTCTAATATGTTGATTTGCTGTTTAAGAAACATTTATTATTATTATTATTATTGTTATTATCATCAATATTTAAAACGGTTGAGTAAATGTTTTTTTCAGGATTCTTTGATGAATAGAAAGATCCAAAGATCAGCATTTATCTGAAATAAAAAGCTTTCGTAACATTATACACTATGGTCAGAAATTATAGAAAGTAATACTTTTATTAAGCAGGGATGTTTTAAATTGATTAAAAGTGATGAAAAAGACATCTATAATGTTACAAAAGATTTCTGTTTCAGATAAATGCTGTTCTTCTGAACTTTTTCAACTTGAAAAAAATTCTACTCATCAGTTTTCAGCATAATAATAGTAGTAATAGTAGTAGTAGTATAATATATAATATTTTTTGAGAAGCAAATCAGAATATTACAATGATTTCTCAAGAATCATGTGACTAAAGTAATGATGCTAAAAATTCAGCTTTGAAATCACAGGAATAAATTACATTCTAAAATATATTCAAATAGAAAACGGTTATTTTAAATAGTAAAAATATTTCAAAAGTATACTGTTTTTGCTGTACTTTAGATCAAATAAATGCAGGCTTATTGAGGAGAAGAGATTTCTTTAAAAAAAAAAAAAAATCTTACTGTACAAAAACTTTTGACTGGTAGTGGTATTTTTTTAATGTTCACTAAAGCTGCCAAAATACAGTGAAACAGTAATATTGTAAAATATTTTTAAAATCTTAAATTCTCTTCGTTTTAATATGCTGATTTGGTGCATATTTTTAAGAAACATTACTTCTTATCAATATTTAAAATGATTTGAAACTTCTTAATATTTTTGTGCAGACTACGACACTTTTTTTAATAGAATGTTTGAAATGAAAATCTTTTGTAACAATAACAATTTAAAAATCTTTACTTTCACTTTTAATCAATATAATGTGTCCCTGCTAAATAAGTGTTAATTTAAAAAAAAAAAAAAAAAAAACGTAACCCCTTTGACCGTTAGCTTTTGAACAGTAGTGTATATTTGTTTTTGCATTTTATTGATATTAGCCAACATCAGATGAACATCAGCTGATTAAAATATGTAATTGTGTATGTTTATTTAACCTATTTTTACATTTAGATTACATTTGCTGTCATTTAAAGCTCACTTTGAGAAGAAGTTCAGTTCCATAACAAAAACTGACAGATAATTTACTCACCCCCTTGTCATCAAAGATGTTCATGTCTTTCTTTCTTTAGTCGTAGAGAAATAATGTTTTTTGAGGAAAACATTTCAGGATTTCTCTCCACATAGTGGACTTCAGTGATAATAATCCAGGTCAATACAGTTAGGGTATGTCGAAAAACTCCCATCTCATTTCAAAATCGCCCTACTTCGCTGCAGAAGTACCGACCCAAAGTGAATGTATAAAGATCAAATGCCCTTTACAAAAAAAGGTAAAACAGTGATGTAAGATGATTTTGAAGGTGAAGCAAGTTAAATTGTACTTTTTTTTTTTTAACCAATCGTTTCACTAGAAAAGACCCTTTTTACTTGGCTGGGATTGTTTAGAGCCCTTTAAAGCTGCCTTTAAACTGCATTTTGGAAGTTCAAACTCGAGTTTGATCTAAATAATTAAATACGCTCATAATTATTTAGAATGTGCTAACTCAGTAGCATTTAAGACAATTGTTTTGCCCTCTCTTTAACTAGTGGAAGCCTTTGAGGAAGTGTCGGACAGCCTTTGTGTCCCTCAGTACAACCATGACGGAGAGGAACGGGTGATTCTGTTCTTGAAGATGGGACCTAATAAGACCTTCAGTCAAGAGCTAGTGGGGAAGATCCGCAGCGCTATCAGAGTAGCTCTCTCAGCCCGACACGTACCAGCCTTGATGCTGGAGACCAAAGACATCCCGGTGAGCTCAATTTGCACATTCAGCTCTTTCACTTGCTTTATTTGCTGTACTTTTCCACCTGATTGACTTCACATTTTCTCTGCCCGCAGTACACTATCAGCGGAAAGAAGGTCGAAGTTGCAGTAAAGCAGGTGATCGCAGGTAAGGACGTCACTCAACGAGGGGCCTTCTCAAACCCAGACTCCTTGGACCTCTACAAGAACCTACCTGAGCTCCAGAACTTCTGAGCGCCTGCTTGAGGTACATCTGAACTCCTGAAAGTCCTGCGTTTCTGGGCGCCTGTGAAGGGTTCAGATTCTCTGGACGCAACTTTGGACCATCTGGAGGAATTTCTAAAGTTTTCGAACATCAAGTTCTTGCTTTCTCTACCTGTTGTGGCAAACTCTGCTACCTGTTGGAAATGATGGAGTCTGTACATGTAACACTTCCTCAGAGGTGTTTTGGGTTCCTCTTGGATAGAAAGTTGAGTGCCATTTTATGAGATTCAAACTGGGTCTCAACGGAACATTTTATCTGCTTCTGTTATTGCGTCTACTGAGTGTTATTCCCAAGAGACGTACCGAAGTAATTTTCAAATCAGTTTTCTTGTCAGTCCCATATTTTGATACAATGTCACTTTAACCTTAATGAAAGTGTAGGAAAATCTGGCCATGTATTTTTTAAGCTAAAGATTACACTATTTATCACAAACCTTGAGTGAAATACACCGATATGTTACTGAACGTAAGACTTAAGGTTAATTTTTTTCTTTGTTAAAGATAAGAGCCATTTCTCTAGTAACACTGACTTTCTGGGTCAAATCAACTGTTTTCCAGAACTACTTACTGAATTACAAACTCTTGCCGTAATAAAGTCAACGCACCTTTTTCAAATTTCCCCCAAAGCCTGACTTCCTCTCTGGAAACTAGAATATATTATATTTTTAACGATAACCTCTGAGTAAATTGTGATTCATCACATCTGCTGTATTTGTAGAGTATATTATACTGTCCAGAACGACTCTCCAGAGTGTAGATTTGAATTGAAGCTGATGTAGCTCACTGGCCAAAAAGATTTCCATATATTTTTACACGTATACTGTATATATTTGATTCCGATTATGCAGCTGCATGTTGTGTGCTACACTATAGATGCCCCTTCGTAATGACACTATTTGGTCTTTTTCGGTATGCCTTATATTAGATTTTGAAAGGTTTTTATCAACTGAAGCTCATCTTCATTCTTTGAGCCGTTCTTTGGTATATAGCCGTCCCAGAATACGCCGGCTTACAATCTATTTCTTCACGTTTCCCATCCACACATCCAGGGACTGTCGCAGTAGGCATTACCCATGAGGCATTCCTCCATCACGTTTCAACCCAATGCATTTATCATCAGAACACTGAACAAATATGAAAAAGCTGCTTTTGTGTGTTGTTTGAGGTTTTCAGAAGTCAGCAAGGCTATTTCAATGGCGTAATATCTACACTCTAAAAAATGCTGGGTTGAAAACAACCCAACTTGAGTTATTTGGCAACCCAGCGCTGGGTAAAATTGGACTTAACACATGCTGGATTACTTAGACCCAGGTGGTTGGGTTAACTGTTTTTACCAAACATGCTGGGTAATTTTTATTTAGGTCAACTATTGTTAAAAAATTATTATATTGCTATCTTACAATGGACTGGAACTTATAAAAACACACAGAATTACTAAGCAAAACATGAACATTTATTATTAAGCAAGAATACACAGACAAAATATGAGACAAATGTAATGTATTTGGGTGTACAGCATAGTTTACATTAACGTTGCATACATTTAAACTCGTTTTACAAGTAAACAAGAATTTTAGACATGAACAATTTAACCTTAGTGTATTCAACCGTTCTCTGTAATCGTTTTTTTTGTTTGTTTGTTTTTACCGAAATAGCCCTAATTATCATGTCGGTGTGTCGCCGAAATCTGAGCCGGTGAAGGGCTGCTGTTCGCCGGATTAACTGCTAACTTTAGACCGCGGCCTCGCGTTTCACTCGTAGCTGAAAGATGACCCCAAAAACTGCCTATAAATAAACAGTACTGACATTAAAGAACATACTTTAAGATTAAACTCAGTACAATAACGAATAAAATCCATTTATTTTTATGCAAGGCATGCAAAGACGTTCCCATCCTTCGAAACAACCGCTGCTAACGCAGCTGACTGACATCTCGTTCTTATGTTGCGTAGCGTAAAATTATACAATTTAGAGCACAATAAAGACTTTATAAATTAAATAAAACGTATACAAACCTTTATTTTGCTGAAGAAGTGCAAATCGGCGGAGCTGAGCACTGCTCTCTCCTGTAGAGGACTCAAAAAGCCCGCGCTCTGACTGACTGACGGTGCGTTTCCACTACAGCGTCAAATCTGCGCTCAGTGCCGCTGCTTTGGAGCGTGTGAAATTTTATGGCAGAGCACGCCTCTGAAAACAATGTTTACACCCTGTTTGTTTTTCATCATCTTCTTTTAACGGCGGTTCGCAAACTAAACACTTTATTGACATAATTAGTGCGCCATAGCATAAAATGAAAGCATACAAAGTACATTTACTTTTGCATGACTTGTTCAATGATATGTGATTTCAGCTCATTCCACCAGTTTCGCAAACACTCGGAAACATGCGTCAAAAGCTTGCCTTGTGTACTTTTCACAGCGATTGGTTGTCGCTGCGAGATTTGCATGAAGTTGAGGAATGCGTCAACGAATCTTTCTACAGCGTTGTTTGCAGGGCGGCCAGAGCGAATTTTGACGCTCTCGCCGGCGGCGGTTGAACGCACCATCGGCCGTTCTCAACGCTTTCTCCGCGCCGCTTTCAATTCCATGCACCAAGCGAATGTTTAAGCTCAACTTCCATAGGAAAAAGAAAGTAGTAGAAGAAGGTAGAAGAAAATTACCCAGCACCTGGGTAAAAAAATATTACAAACAACCCAATAAACTGACCCAACAAGTTGAACCCAGCATAAACCAGCATTTTGTAGAGTGTAGTTAACTGTATAATATTACATTATTTGATTTATATAACGTTTACATTTGGAGTAAAGGGAAAAATCTTAGATATAATCTAAAACTACAATGAAAAATAGAAAATATTGATTGTTGGATTAGATTCAAGCTGTTTGACTTGTACTGATGATGCATCTACACTCGCTTTGCAGCATATCACTGAAACATTTATCAACACGTTTCACAGAAGCCAGAAAAAAGTTTTTTAGCGACACTGAGAGAAGATATACTGCAACTGCTTGCAAGCCAGAAAATGTGCTGCGTTTTTAACAATTTTAAGATAATTTTAAGCTAGTAATGTTATTTCAGCAGTTGTTTACAACAGAGAAGCCTTACAGGCTAGTATTGATGTACATTTCACATTTTAATGGGTCATATTTTTTTGACATGGTAATGTAATCTGAGATTGTTACATGCTTAAAAATGATTTTTAACCTGTGAGTAAAATCCATTTGACCTCAGTGAGGACTCCTTACTTGGTTTCCTAAAAGAAACTACACATTACAGATTTAAAAATGCTTTTTATATATGATAAAGGTTCGACATGATAATAAGGGTGGACTGGCCTTTAAGAAGGCTCATTTCTTTCAAATTGAAATCGGTCGGTGTAGAGGTGCAGATGGCAAGCAGTTGTGCAGATCGCTTGAATTAAATCAGTCCTTATTTCCGCTTCAGACAAGCAGGGACGGGTCTGTTTTACCTCATGCCCACCCTTGTGCCACCATATGCCCTGTATCTGTTCAGTTTTGCTGACAGGACTTGCCTGGGACTGTGGACATAAGGAAAGCTACTGAATCCTTATTTATTGATAGTCACTGTGTGTTATCACATTTTTGTCCCCCAACATTTATTTAATTTTTCCATGCTCTGCAATTTCATGAACATTCCATGGAGATCTATTCCATTTTATTACTGTTTTGTTTTTGGTTTTTTTGATACATGGGAGTAGAAATATTGAAAATAATTTTTTGTTTAGGTCCTTATTATTGTATTACATTAAATGTGTTTGGTGTACCACTAGTAAATGAAAGGTGCTCTCTTCTCGGTGACTTATGTAATATTCCTGCTTTGAAATAATATTATTGTACATCGCTGAATGTGAATAATGATTACTAATATAGCTGAGAATATATTTGTTATGAATATATTACGCCTATATGCTGTATATCAGTGGACTGCTTCAGTAGTCACTAGAAGCATACATGTATTTCATGTATAAAAAGATGGTTATTGTACTCCTAATTAAAGAACTAAGAAATAATTCTGGCCTGCTGTGATTTATTTTATTTTATTGCATAAATTTGCAGTGTTATTTTAATGCTTATTTAATGCTGTGTATCTATATTTTATATATAATATTCCATTCTAAATATTTCAGTTAAAAATTAAATGCACTACCAGTCAAATGTTTTTGAACAGTAAGATTTTTTGTGTTTTTAAAGAAGTCTCTTCTGCTCACCAAGTCTGCATTTATTTGATCCAAAATACAGCAAAAGCAAAAATATTGTGAAATATTTTTACTATTTAAAATAACTTTTCTATTTTAATATATTTTAAAATGTAATTTATTCCTGTGATCATATCTAAATTTTCTGCATCATTACTCCAGTCTTCAGTGTCACATGACAATATGCAGATTTGCGGTTCAAGAAACATTATTATTATTATTATTATTATTACTTTCAATATTATACAAATAAAAAAATGAAATTAATACTTTTGTTTAGCAAGGATGCTTTAAATTGATCAAAAGTGATGATAAAGACATTTATAATATTACAAAAGATTTTTATTTCGGATAAATGCTGTTCTTCTGAACTTTCTATTCATCAAAGGAACTTGAAAAAATTCTACTCAGCTGTTTTTAACATAATAATAAATATTTTTGAGCAGCAAATAAGAATATTAAAATGATTTCTGGAGGATCATGTGACTGAAGTAATGATGCTAAAATTTCAGCTTTGAAATCACAGGAATAAATGACACTTTAAAATATATGCAAATAGAAAACAGTTTTTTTTATAGTAAAAATAATCAATTTTACTGTTCATGTATATTATTAATAATTTATATATACATATTAAATGTAATATATATTTAAATATGTACAAAAAATATTAAGTTAAATTACAACAAAATTATTTCAATTTCATAAAGGTACAAATAAACAAAAGTGTAATTTACCAGCCTAACTCGTGGGATATGTGGCCTTTGACCTCAACAAAAGATATCAGAAGCTCTCTTTTAAAATGTTTGCAAGCCTATTTATTTTTCTTTCTGAACAATGTTTCTTTTTATTATTAGCATTTAGCATTGTTTTTTCCCTGCAGTCCCTGACCTTATTAAATAAGACTCCTAAGAATTCATATCAGTCCACCTCGGAGCATATTAAATTATGAAACATGAATTTGATGAAATTTATATAGAATAAGCATTTACATGTAATGGAAAATCGTATTCGGATACCCTTCTTGGACATGGAGTAAAATTAAAAGTACATTTTTCGACGACCGGTCACGGCAGGGCCCCAGAACTCCTCTCGAAAATAAAAGCTGCAGTGAGATGCTGCCTGTGGTCGCCTCATTTCAAACCAGATTCATCTCCCTCTCCACCCTGATGTTTTCAATGTGATGATCAAAATGAAATCCTATCTGTGAAAGAGAGTGAGAAAGAGGGAGAGGGAGACAGGCTGAACTCAAATGAAAGGTTTGAAAGATCAGGCAACACCGTCCCCATATGAATGCCGTCATTTATAGTAAGAAAAGACGAGACAAATTTGTGCAGGTTCAATTTTGAGGCTCATTGAAGAAAGAAGGAAGAGGAGAGGGCCGGAGGGTCAGGTGCACGAGTGCGTGTGAAGTATTGTCACTCGTCTTCCTAGAGATGATTGAAATGTTCAGGCTTGTCTGTCAGCAAATTGCCTCTGCTCAACATGTAATCTGCCGACCGGCCACTGGCAGAGCGCGTTTTACATCTAAGTGTGAGTGCGTGTTTAAATGGAAGGGTAGGGGGTATTCATTTCGAAGCGGATGGAAAAAGGAGACCGAGCTGACAGAAACATGAACACAGAGGGGGAGCGCCGGTATGATGAAGGACGTTCCTGCTTCCCGTTAAGTCATCTTTTGATATCTCAGATCACGACAAATCACAGCATAGTGGAAAAACCTTATGATGTAGACTCTGATTAAACCACAATAGAAAATATGCGCATATATATAAGCTCCACTCCAAAACTTAGTGAACTTTCTACTGCGGCCTAGAAAGGGACCATCATAGAACCTCATAACCGACCGATTTGAAATGCTCTAGATAGGAATGCTCAACGTAAATAGCTCTCTGGAGGCAAGATTCAACTCAGTTTTACATATTTACGGCTATATGTTGAAGTCAAAAGTTTACATACACCTTGCAGAATCTGCAAAATGTTAAGTATTTTACCAATTATTTAGTACTGAATAAGATATTTCACATAAAACGCATTTACATATAGTCCACAAGAGAAAATAATAGCTGAATTTATAAAAATGATCCCATTCAAAAGTTTACATACACTTGATTCTTGTGTTTTTTTGTTTAGTCATAGTTGTTCATGAGTTCCTTGTTTGTCCTGAACAGTTAAACTGCCCGCTGTTCTTCAGAAAAATTCTCCAGGTCCCACAATTTTTTTGGTTTTTCAGCATTTTTGTGTATTTGAACCTTTTCCAACAATGACTGTATGTTTTGAGATCCACTTTTTCACACTGAGGACAACTGAGGGACTCATATGCAACTGTTACAGGTGGTTCAATCACTTACTGATGCTCCAGAAGGAAAAACGATGCATTAAGAGCCAGGGGTGTAAACTTTTGAACAGAATGAAGATCTTTACGTTTTTCTTTTTTTTGCCTAAATATCATATTTTTTTATTTAGTACTGCCCTTCAGCAGTTACAGAAGATACTCACATGTTTCCCAGAAGACAAAATAAGTTCAATTTACCCTGAACTTCAAATTCAAAAAGTTTTCACCGCCTGGCTCTTAATGCTTTGTGTTTCTTTCTGAAGCATCAGTGAGCGTTTGAACCTTCTGTAATAGTTGCATATGAGTCCCTCAGTTGTCCTCAGTGTGAAAAGATGGATCTTAAAATCATACAGTCATTGTTGGAAATGGTTCACATACACAAAAATACTGAGAAACCAAAACATTTGTGGRACCTGAAGGATTTTTCTGAAGAACAGCAGCCAGTTTAACTGTTCAGGACAAACAAGGAACTCATGAACAACTATCACTAAACAAAAAAACAAAACAAAACAGCTGTGGATCATTCAGGTAACAACACAGTTGCAGATACTGCAAGGTGTATGTAAACTTTTGACCTCAACTGCATGTATCTGGAATTATTGATTTATTTACTGTAGTGTACTTGTGTATATTTGACAGTTTAAGCGCAATAAGACATGAAAGAGAATTTAGTTTAGTACTCACATGCTGCGTGACAGCCGCTTTCCATGCGGCTGCTTCGAATTTGTGCGCTCAGAAAAATGTATATCAGAAGTTTAAACTAAGATGGTTGAAAACACATTATTTCAGTGCGATAGACATGATAATTAAAACCAAACAGATGTTTTTAGGCAGAGTATCTGTGGTACTAGCTGTAAAGGCACAGCCCCATTCTTGAAAAGGAGGCGGGGAGCAGCAGCTCATTTGCATTTAAAGAGACATGCACGAAAACAGCGTGTTTCTGCCTCTACTCAAAATAGGCTTTTTCAAAATTATCTGTGGGGTATTTGGAGCTGAATCTAAGATGTTCATGTCTTTCTTTCTTCAGTTGTAAAGAAATTATGTTTTTTGAGGAAAACGTATAATGGACTGATATGGTGCCCCAATTTTGAACTTCCAAAAG
This sequence comes from Labeo calbasu, assembly GCA_019740295.1. Lineage (NCBI taxonomy): Eukaryota > Metazoa > Chordata > Actinopteri > Cypriniformes > Cyprinidae > Labeo > Labeo calbasu. Next base: position 16,220 of record JAHKKF010514609.1, read on the forward strand.
GCTGTTTAAATGTGGCTTCAAACGATCCCAAATGCGGTTGTGAATGATCCCAGCCGAGGAAGAAGGGTCTTATCTAGCGAAACGATCGGTTATTTACATTTAAAAAATGCAATTTAAATGCTTTTTGATCTCAAACGCTTGTCTTGCCTTACTCTCCCTGAACTCTGTGTGTTCTGACTCAAGACAGTTAGGGTATGTCGAAAAACTCCAATCGTATTTTCTCCCTCAACTTCAAAAATCATTTCAAAATCATCC
>JAHKKF010514610.1:5500-21135 GCA_019740295.1 Labeo calbasu
TTGTTAGTTGGAGAAATATTACTTATAAAATTGAAATCATCTTTCTTTATGTTTCTTTCAGCATTCAGGAGCTCACGCTCATCTAAGTGACTTCTGAGTGAGGATTGGAATGGCTTGAACATGTCATATGAGAGCCCATATTCCTGCATTTCCATAAACAATGGCTGACGGTGGAGTAGAGCCAATGGATCGAGGATGCGCAAATCTCGCTAAGGCATTTGAGATCATTTCCCGGGCTGGCCAGGAACGATGGCTCAGCCTGACGTTTAAAATGGTCGACACTCGGGCCGAGGAACTGGTGAACGCAATGTGCTTGATTCTTCTAAAGAGGACTGCAGAGGCGCACGCTAAGCTAACGGCTAAAAGCGACAACAGCATTGGAAAATTCTTGGCCGAAATGGTCAAAATGCACGGAGAACATGTGAACAGTAGCCACATTGGCAGTTTTAAGTCAACAGATGTCAATACGCTACTGGATATCGCAAGGATTTTCGCTGTGTTGGTGCAAGAGAGATTGTGCGACAAGTCGCTACGAGATCAAGCGTACCGCGAGGCGCTTGCGTCAAGCAAAATGGCTGGTTTGCTTTCTTTAGACGTCGAGGAGGAAGTAAAGCGAGTCTGCGGACCTGATGTTATCAATAAAACCAACGGCGAACTTCCTACCGAAACTTATAATCTGACATCGCTAGAGCCCAATGATACTTTGCCATCATCAAGTTCACGTTATAGTCTCGAAATTAGCTTGCCAAATGCTGCAGAATCCAAAATGGAAGAATCAAAGCCAATGAGTCTACGAACACCAACAGATAGCAAAGCTACAGCAAATCAAGACCAGGTACGACATTGTCTTAATAAATCAACGAATATTTGCACAACGAAACAACTACCGACAGCGGAAGCCAATGACGCCCGCAACGGAAGCTCCCAACATATGACATCCAAAAACACAAATCTCGATTTTTCGTCCACCCCGAACAATGAAGAGAAACTTAAAGCTCAGCCGCTAAACGCTAACAATCACAAACCGACAACTCAACCGAACAGTTTTCGTTCTCCAGAACCGAGCGAAAGCGACGTAGACGAAACATTCTACGACTTTGTGATCCTACACGAAGCTGAAGATGCAGACGAGGCGCAAAGACTCAGAGACAAACTTGAGCGAATCATCCGCGGAGTCGGCGCGACTTTTTCCGACGACTTCGCGGAAGCGGGAAGGTCGACGTTGCGATGTTTGGAGGACGCCATCGAGAATTCGGCGTTCACGCTTCTGCTTCTCACCCAGAACTTCAACTCCAATCTCAGCGCGGCTAGCGCTGATTCGGCGATCGTGAATTCGCTGGAAAACCACCACAAAATGAACTCCGTAATTCCGTTGCTACCACACGTGAACCGCTTGTCGCGCAAAAGTTTTCCGTTAGTGCTCCAGACGAAAGTCCCTCTCGACGAAAGCAACAGAGCGTTCGAACGCAATGCCTTAAAGGCCATCGCACCAGAAAAAGTGGCAGCTCAAAAGAAGATTTGGATGAACAAACAGCGTTGCAAGAAACTAGTCGAGGAACAGAAGAGACAACGAGAGGAGAACGCCATAAATGCGGAGCTACGACGAGAGGCGGAAAAGTTAGCACGACTGAGACTTGAAAGCGAAATGCAGCAAAGTAACGCGTTTTATCCGCAAACTGCACCAATGCATTCACCTCCGCTCCATGGAACGATGCATCCTCAACACGGCGCTTGGCAGCAGCAGCAGCAACCGTCATGCATCCACATCGAGAACGCACAAAACGTTATGATCGGAAATCACTCGACAATGAATATTGACCATGGTAAAAACTCGGCTGATGAGTTTGATTTTCAAACCTAAAGTGTTTTTATGAACTGAACTGTTTTAGCCAATCAGAACACTCTCTGCCTGGCGGTCTTTTGGAATGCTCAGGTTCGCTAACATCTGATTGGCTTATGTGTTTTTGGGGGCGGGGTTTGGGAAAAGGCCTGATGATCATCTACAACAACTGTCAACTTAAAAATATAAGAAATAGTGTTTCATATAATTGTATTAATTCAACATTAGTGCTGTCGGTATGTTTATGCTGGTTATGGTTCTCTCTTAATAATTTTTTTAAATTAATAAGCTTAATTTCCATGTTTAACGTAATTCATATGTTCATTATAATTTATACAATATAAGTTTTGCTTTAAATGTTGATACAGAAACGCAAAACGTTAGTTGAAAGCAAAATGTCTATAGCAGGGGTGCTCTGTTCCTGGAGATCGACCTTCCTGCAGAGTTCAACTCCAACCCTGATCAAACACACCCGAACCAACTAATTAGGATCTGAAGGAGCACTTGATAATTACAGACAGGTGTGTTTGATCAGGGTTGGAACTAAACTCTGCAGGAACAGGGTTGAGCACCCCTGGTCTTTAGTGATAATGTGAGGTAAAAGGTTGAATGAAATCATAAAATCATTGCCATATGACAGCAAGGATTGATGTTTACAATTTTCCTGTTTTAGAATTTAATTTTAAATAATTCAATGATATTTTACGAAAAATAGAACAGTTTTCTAATGACAAAACATTGATAAGTTATTCTGTATTACTGTGCTTGAGGGGAAATGTTTGAATAAAAAAATAAGTCTTCATAAAATGTGTGTTTAGTGGCTTTATCGATCTATAATCTCTGTCTGTCTATCTATAATCTCTATATATCTATTTATCTATCTATCTATCTATCTATTGTTTATCAATTTATCTATCCAACTGTGTCTATCTGTCTATCCATCTATCATCTATCTATCTATAATCTATCTATCTATGTATTGTTTGTCAATCTGTCTATCCAACTGTCTATGTATCTATTGTTTATCAATCTGTCTATCAACTATCTATCTATTGTTTATCAATCTGTCTATCATCTATCTATTGTTTTTCAATCTCTCTATCATCTATCTATTGTTTATCAATCTATCTATCCAACTGTCTATCATTTATCAATCCGTCTATCCAACTGTCTATCATTTATCAATCTGTCTATCCAACTGTCTATCTATCTATCGTTTATCAATCTGTCTATCCAACTATCTATCTATCTTTTATCAATCTATCTATCCAATTGTCTATCATTTATCAGTTTGTCTATCCAACTGTCTATCTATCTATCTATCATTTATCAATCTGTCTATCCAACTGTCTATCGTTTATCAATCTGTCTATCCAACTGTCTCTATCTATTGTTTATCAATCTGTCTATCCAACTATCTATCTCTCTATTGTTTATCAATCTGTCTATCCAACTGTCTGTCTATCTATTGTTTATCAATCTGTCTATCCAACTGTCTATCTATTGTTTATCAATCTGTCTATCCAACTGTCTATCTATCGTTTATCAATCTATCTATCCAATTGTCTATCATTTATCAGTTTGTCTATCCAACTATCTATCTATCGTTTATCAGTTTGTCTATCCAACTGTCTATCTATCGTTTATCAATCTGTCTATCCAACTGTCTATCTATTGTTTATCAATCTGTCTATCCAACTATCTCTCTATCTATTGTTTATCAATCTGTCTATTCAACTATCTAATAACAAAAAATAATAAAACTAAAATTTATATATATACATAAAATTTATATATATATATATATATATATATATATAATCCATTCCATATGTACATATATATGTGTGGGTGTGTGTGTGTATATATATATATGTACACTCCATTAACAGGTTTTCTCAGTCGCTTTAGTGCTTTTCTCAGATCAGATTCTCAACGCTTTTTGTTCAGTCTCTACATCATCTAGTCACTTATGCATATCATAATAGCAGTTTCTCATTCTTTTGAACAAGTAGCGATTGCTTTGGTGCATTCATGCAATTGATTGTGTACATTTGTCTGCGTTTTCCTACATTATCAGTTGCTAATGTCATGTTGCTCTATATTGACAGCATGACTAAGCATTTTGACTGTCTTGTTTGTGAACAATGACACAAGGACTTCTCATTCTGATGGCACTGACATGTTCATCGACATAAATACTTACTTTTGATAAATGAACTAAAGATTTTGAGTAAGTTACCGGCTTTTGCAGGTAATACATTGTGTTGTGGTGTTTGTACGAAAAGTTTTGAGAAACGCACATACTTTGTTGCAAATATTAAGGATGATTCAAGAAATGCACTAAACCGACTGAGAAAAACGGTAATGTACTTAAAAAAACATTTTGTGAGATGTCAGAGAACAGGCGTCTGTTCATTGGCTGCTCTCTGACGTCGCCCCTCCCCCGGAATTGCGTCGCAAGGTCACCAGCCAAACAGGTCACTCGCAGTGCTTCAAAGATGGCGGCCTCCTTGTGTCAGTGTTACCAGGTGAGTTTCTCATTTAAACTGTTTATAAAGCGCTCATCAACAGCGCGATTGATATCGATATGATAAACACAGGGGTCGTATTTAGAGCAGCACGGGAACGCGCTTGGTTCACCAGAACAGCGCGTGTTTAATACAGAAATGTGAATAGACTGATCAGTCATGCTTGTGAAACATGATTCTGGCCTTGTAGGAACATTAAATATTGTAATAACGTAACAAAATAAGCTCTTAAATTACATTACGCATGTATAAATCACAAAGACTGCTAAACAGAAATTGATTATTGTGTTTAGACCACTTAACCATAAAGTGCCATGTTTTTACCATGGTTTTTGGACATGTACCATGGAAATACCATGGTATCTTTTGGAGAGGCATGTAAGATTTCTTAAATATGAATAATGTATGTATAATATCTTGTTTGACAGTAACATCAGTACCTGAGCATGTTTATCTGTGACCAGACTGTCAATAAATGTTATTTTTCAGTAATAATTATGGAAGTACTGTATTTTTATGCATGTTTTTCACCTCAGCTGTGTGTCAGGAGAAGTTCTGCGCTTTTAGTTGCTCGTCAGTATGCGTCATTATACGACAGAGCTCGTGTGTACAGGATATGTGGCCCGGCGGCTGCTACGGCACAGGTGAGTGTTCCACATCATTCGTTTTTTTGGAGAAATGTGTGATTTTTACAGTGTTTTTCACATGCATTTGATCTGCAGACTAGGTTTATGTCCTCCAGTGGTGGTCGGAAAGGCTTCCTAGGAGAGTTTCTGGACAATCTCAAGCAGGAACTGAGCAAGAACAAGGAGATGAAGGAGAACATCAAGAAGTTTCGTGAGGAGGCCAAAAAACTAGAGGAATCGGAAGCCCTCAAGCAAGCTAGGAGGAAATATGTACGATTTTAATGCCTGATGTGATTCTGAAATAGACAAATATACGATCACTCCCATTGTAAAATGTGTGTTTTTGTGGGTTTCTTTCAGAAAAACATAGAGTCCGAAACAGTTAAAACTTCTGAAGTGTTGAAGAAGACACTCGGGACGTTATCAGAGACTGTGAAGGAGGTGAGTGTAATTAATGCTGATTTTTGGGTGTTCCAGCATATCTTGACATGCAATTTTTCTCATTTCAGAGCACATTTATATTTATGTATTCATTAAACGTGCAGCGATTTACATAAGTGCTGAATGTTATGTTGCTGCAAAGTGTTGCACTGCAGTATTGCAATGTTCTGCGAAGGATTACACTGCAAAATAATCTGTTAGATTTTGTTCTGATTTTATGTGCAAAACATAATTTATTTAAGGCAAAACAGTACAGACTAGAACATGTTTTTTTTCAGTGTTTTTTTTTTTCAGTGTAATTAAGTTAGTAATATAGCTTTTATTAATATTTTAAATCTGTTTATGTTTTATAGTAATATTATAATAGAATTTTTAAATATCTCTATACAGTTTTTATTAATTTCAGTTTTAGTTATTTTAGTACATCAAGTTAAACAATAAAACTAAGACGTTTTACCTTTATTTTTATTTAATTTTTTTATTTTATTTTAAAGTAATGAAAATATTTTTAATTTTAGTTTTAGTTAACTATAATAACCTCGGGTCAGTTTTGAGAATTGGTCTATTTTGCTTCCATAACATGTCCATAACATGTCCTCCTTCATAACAGGTTTTGCTTTCCATAACACGTCCTCTTTAGTGAAAGAAAAAATGAAAATACACTTTTTTTTTTAAATGTTTGTTTTGTTGCACTTTATCTATTTGTGTCTGTAGATTTCATTTATCTCATTAGGCGATTTATTCATATAATTAATTTTTTCCCCCCTCCATTTCAGTAGCATTTACATACACCCAAATTTTAAAGTTTACATAAACTATATTCTGAAAGTTTTTACTGAAGGGTTTGTTCATATATCATTTTCATGGTTTTATTATTGGACTATCTATATGCATCTGTAGATTTAATTTATAATATATATATATCCTATTAGGTGATTTTCTCAAAATTAGTTTTTTTCCTTCTTTTTAGCAGCACTTATATACACCAAATTATCTAAATTCTGAAGATTTTTACTGTTTTTTTTTTCATATATCATTTGCATGATTTTATTATTGCACTTTATCTATTTTCATCTATAGATTTCAATTACAGTATTTATCTTGAAAGGTGATTTCCTCAAAATGAGTTTTTTACTCTACTTCAGTAGCACCTAAATGCACCAAATTTTACAGTTTTATTCCTCTGTATATTCTAAATGTTTTTGCTGAAGGGTTTGTTCGTATATCATTTGCATGGATTTGTTATTGGACTATCTATTTGCATTTGTAGATTTTGTAAAATATATATCCTGTTAGACAATTTCCTCAAAATGAGTTTTTTTCTTCTTTTCAGCAGCACTTATATATACCAAATTGTACGGTTTTATTAGTGTCTAAATTCTGAAGATTTTACTGAAGGGTTTTTTTCATATATTGTTTGCATGGTTTTATTATTTCACTTTATCTATTTTCGTCTATAGATTTCAATTACAGTATTTATCCTGAAGGGTGATTTCCTCAAAATGAGTTTGTTACTCTACTTCAGTAGCACTTACATATGCCAAATTTTACAGTTTTATTCCTCTTTATTCCTCTATATTCTGAAGGTTTTTACTTAAGGGTTTGTTCGTATATCATTTGCATGGATTTTTTCTTGCACTATTATTTGCGTCTGTAGATTTCATTTATAATATATATCTTATTAGGCAATTTACTCGGGAAGAGTTTTTTCGTCATTTCAGCAGAATTTACGTACACCAGATTTTACATTTTTATTTCTGTCTATATTCTGAAGGTTTTTACTGAAGTTTTTTTCATATGTCATTTGCATGATTTTATTATTGCACTCTATCTATTTTCGTCAGTAGATTTCAATTACAATATTTATCTTTTTTTGTAGAGTTTGTTTCTCTACTACAGTAGCATTTACAATCACCAAATTTTACAGATATATTCCTGTCTATATTCTGAAGCTTTTTACAGTGGGGTTTTTCATATATTATTTGCAAGGTTTTATTATTGTACTTTATCTATTTTCGTCTGTAGATTTCAATTACAATATGTATCTTGAAAGGTGATTTCCTCAAAACGAGTGTGTTTCTCCAGTTCAGTAGCACTTACATACACCAAATTTTACAGTTAGAAGGGTTTGGTTATATATCATTTGCATGGTTTTATTATTGCATTTTGTGTATTTGCATGTGTAGATTTTAATTACAATATGTATTGAAAGGCGATTTCTTTATAATGAGATTTTTCTCAACTTCTGTAGCTCTGACATGCACCAAATTTTACAGTTTTATTCCTATCTATATTCTGAAGATTCTCTCTGAAGGGTTTGTTCGTATATCATTCACCTTGTTTTTTTTTACAATATTTATTCCTAAAAACATGGCGAAAACAGATTTTTCCTGTCTGTTGACAGTATTTTCTGATTTATGATGTGATAAAAAGAGATATCCAGAATCCCTTCATTAAAAGCATTTGACTCTAATATGTAAACAAAGTCAAACAAGAATTTTACACCTGGTTTTACAGATTTCTTTTCTGGAAATGTTTGAAAATGAATGTATATTTAATAAACTAATGCCTCGTGCATAAACTTGTATTACAAAAATGGTTTTAATTTCTTAATGGGTAAGTATTGTGATGTCTATTAGTTTCATTTTTACCGTATTCATGTGTCTTTAACTGCCGTGATTTTCATAACTGCTCAGTGTTGTTTTAATTTAATGCATTTTGTGTTATTGTGACATTGTGCAAAGCATTATTTTTATAATGCATTTATAAAATACTTAAGGAACTGACTCATACTGATTCTGTGTGTTTCTTCTCAGGGTTTGGAAGAGGTCGGCCGTTCGGACATTGGAAAAAAAATCAAAGAAGGCATGGAGGAAGCGGCCAAAACAGCCAAACAGTCGGCGGAGACGGTGTCTAAAGGTGGAGAAAAACTTGGGAAGACCGGAGCCTTTCGGGCGATATCACAGGTCTGTATCATGATATTAAACCTTCAAAACAAAGAACTGATGTTTATGTTATAAGCAGTTAATTATCTGACTTTTTCTTGCGTTTATGTTGTAAAAGTGGCATGTAAATGCACAGAATGGATCAATAGTTGCTCAATCAACTCTTGTTGTTTTCAGGGCGTCGAGAGCGTCAAGAAAGAGATTGGTGACCTTGGACAGATTGGTCCGTACCGGCCACCCACCACATTGAGGAAGAGGAGCGATTTCTCTTCAAAGGCAGGAGGCGCTGAAGCCAAAGTCTTTGAGGCCAATGAGTATGTTACTTTAAAAGGGCTAATAAGCTGACCATATGTTTATGTTATCAAGAATGTATATTGTTGCTTGTTACATAGAAAAATAACTTTTATTTCTTTGTATGTTGGGCTGCAAAATATTCAATATACCAGATAAAATATGATAGAAAATATTTAATGGTTGTAATTAATATTTAATAATATTATTATAAATGATATGTCAGTATGTGACAAATTATTTTAACATCTAAAATATTATGGAAAATATTTATATTTGATATATTAAGATAACTACTAAAATATATACCTATCATTAAATTTCCTTCAAATTAACAATTAATATGAAATTTAGAACATCTAAATTACTTAGAGGCATTTAATCATCAAGGTTTTAACATGGTTTTTAATGTGTTTTCATCTTTTAAAGAGAGGCTATGGGTGTTGTGCTGCACAAGGACTCTAAATGGTATCAGCAGTGGAAGGACTTCAAGGACAACAATGTTGTTTTTAACAGTGAGTTTAACTGAAATGCTCATGTGTGAACAATAGATGGCGCTGTGCTGCAGGGATTTGCTGTATGTTCACAGCTGGTCTGTTCAGGAGTGGCTCTGGGTGTTATTTGGTAGTTATGTGTTGTTGAAGAGTTCACAGCATCAATTAGAAGCTCGTTAAGCGCAGTGATAATGAGGCTAAGTAACGAGCAGCCACAGCCCATTGTTCAGAGAATGTGTTCTCTTCATGAGCGAATGCTTTTCGTGTTGCCCTAAGCATTATGTGACATGGTTGTTTTTAGCGTCTCGATTGTTGTACTGAGAGAACGACTCACAATATGTGGTGTGTTTTTATCCTGAGTCATTTAATGTGCTTTTCTCCTCCCAGGGTTCTTTGAGATGAAGATGAAGTACGATGAGAGTGACAATGCCTTCATCAGAGCGTCACGCGCCGTCACTGACAAAATGACTGACATCATCGGTAAAAACACCACTGCATTTCTGCTTACACTTTCAGATAGACAGATAGACAGTTGAATAGATAGTGATGAATGGATGGACAAATAACAGATAGATGGATGGATGATAAACAGACCGTTGGCTAGATAGATTGATAAACGGATAGCAAATAGACAGACAGACAGACAGATAGACAGATAGATAGAAATATGGATGGATAGACAGTTGGATAGATTGGATGGATGGATGGATGGATGGATAGATAGTTGGATAAATATGGATGATAGACAGTTGGATAGATATGGATGGATAGTTGGATAGATATAGATGAATGGATAGACAGTTGGATAGATATGGATGAATGGATAGACAGTTGGATAGATAGATTGAATGGATAGACAAATAACAGACAGTTGATGGATAGATGTATAAATGATAGATTGATTGATAGATGGATGGATAGACAGTTGGGTAGATATGGATGGATGATAGACAGATGGATGGACAGTTGGATAGACAGATGGATGGACAGTTGGATGGATGGTTGGATGGATGGACAGTTGGACAGATATGGATAGATAGATAGATAGATAGATAGATAGATAGATAGATAGATAGATAGATAGATAGATATGGAAGGATAGACGGGTGGATAAACAGCTGGATAGATATGGATGGATAGACAGTTGGATAGATATGGATGGATAGACGGTTGGTTGGATGGATGGACAGTTGGACATAGATAGATAGATAGATAGATAGATAGATAGATAGATAGATAGATAGATAGATAGTTTGATATGGATGAATGGTTAGTTGGATAGATATGGATGAATGGTTAGACAGTTGGATAGATTGATGAATGGATAGACAAATAGACAGTTGGAGTGATTTGTAAATGATAAATAGAAATAATTGATGGATGATGGATAAATAGAATGATAGATTCACAGTAAGTAGGTAGATAAATGGATAGTTGGATAGACAGCTAGAAAAAATGGATACACTGATGGATAGACGGATGGATAGAGAGACAATTGGATAAATATGGATGGATAGACAATCGGATAGACATATTGATAAAGAATAGACAAATAACAGATAGATAGTAAAAAAGATACATAGTTGATGGATAGATGAATAAATAGATTAACAGACACACAGTAAGTAGTTAGATAAATTGATAGATAGTCGGATAGACAGATGAATAAATAGATGGACAGACAAACGGATGAATCATCATTGTGTTTTCTGCTCTTCTCAGGTGGCTTGTTCTCCAAAACCGAGATGTCTGAAGTTCTGACCGAAATCCTGAAGGTAGATCCCAACTTCGACAAGGACTCGTTCCTGAAGCAGTGCGAGCGGGACATCATTCCCAACATCCTCGAGGTGAGACACCAAACTCCCAGCATGCTTCGCCCTCAAGCACCAAAAAACACCAACGAGCAACTGCTGAACATTCGCTCTGTTTGCAGGCCATGATCCAGGGAGAGCTGGACGTCCTGAAGGACTGGTGCTACGAGGCAGTGAGTGTCCCACAAACCACCTCTGCTGTTTCAGATTCTGGTGTAAATGTGATGGTCTAACGCTGGTTTTTCACTGGTTTTGCTTAAAGACCTACAGTCAGCTGGCTCACCCCATCCAGCAGGCCAAAGCCATGGGTCTCCAGTTCCACTCCAAGATCTTGGACATTGATAACATTGACGTAAGAGCCGTCGGAAAAGACACATATCATCCATCTGCTTAATGCTAATGGCCCAGTAACTCCATCAGAGCATCCTGATGGACATATAATGCAGAATAATGGGATCTCAGAGCGTCTGAATTTCATTATGACATCATCTTCTTCTCCACATGTATAAAGTAACTGGTTTCGGTTGTTTTTCGCTGTAGTTGGCGATGGGGAAGATGATGGAGCAGGGTCCCGTTCTCATCATCACCTTCCAGGCTCAGCTGGTGATGGTCATCCGTAACGTCAAGGGTGAAGTGGTAGAGGGAGACCCGGTGAGTGAGCGCTCGCATTAGCGATGACGTTAGCCATTAGCGGTTGTGAATCAGTGGCGTGATTCACCTCTGGAGCTGCCGTGACTGGGCGGTTTGCAGAAACCACCATGTATAAATCTGAGAAAAGGCCAAATGTAATGACACACCAGGGATGTTTCTGCGTTAAGAGTTTGTAGTTAATTATCGCCACCCGCCGCCTTCGAGTCGCTGAGTTCAGACGGCTGTGGATATTAGAAACACTGTTTTATTTTACACGGCTGACGTAGCTGTCGTGTGTTTGATTAAATCTGACCGGCTAAAAGCTCATTTTCAGTTTCTGCATAAAGCATCTTGAAAATGATAGTATAAAGATAATTAAATGATAATTATAAAGATAGTAAAATACAATAAAATAAAACCTGTTTTTAAAACCATTTTTAGTTATTTTCTTTACATAATAAAAAATACATTACATTACATTACATTACATAATAAATAAATAAATACAATAAAAATATCTATCTATCTATCTCTCTCTCTCTCTCTCTCTCTCTCTCTCGCTATATATATTTACACTATGTAATTACACATATCAAATGTTTAATTATGTATCAAATATTTATGATTGTTTAAATTGAAATGATAAAATACATAATTACTTAAATATAAATAAATAGAAAAAAAATTATTTAACAATTATTTTATATAATTATTTTATATAACAAGTTTATATCGCAATTTTGACGTTTTTCTCGCAATTGACCTTTTTCTATTTTGACTTTTTTCTCACAAATGCAAGTTTAAATCTTGTAATTTTGACGTTTTACTCGCAATTTACTTTTTTCTTGCAATTCTGACTTTTTCTCGCAAATGTGGTTTGTATCGCAATTTTGATGTTTTCTCGCAATTCTGACTTTTTTTTCGCAAATGCGAGTTTGTATCTCGTAATTCAAACTTTCTTGCAAATGGGTTTGTATCTTGCAGTTCTGACTTTTTCTCGTAATTACGGCTTTTTTGCGCAAATGCACGTTTGTATCTCGTAATTCTGACTTTTTCTCGCAAACAAGTTTGTATCTCGCAATCACAAAATTTTTGTATCTACAAGTTTGTATCTCGTAATTCGAACTTTCTTGCAAATGGGTTTGTATCTCACAATTATGAGTTTTTCTCGCGAATGAGTTTGTATCTCACAATTACGGCTTTTTTGCGCAAATGCAAGTTTGTATCTCGCAGTTCTGACTTTTTCTCGCAAATAAGTTTGTATCTCGCAATTAAGACTTTTTTCACGCAAATGCAAGTTTGTATCTCGCAATTACGACTTTTTCTTGCGAATGAGTTTGTATCTCGCAATTACGGCTTTTTTGCACAAATGCACGGTTGTATCTCGTAATTCTGACTTTTTCTCGCAAATTAGTTTGTATCTCGCAATTACGACTTTTTCTCGCGAATGAGTTTGTATCTCGCAATTACGGCTTTTTTGCACAAATGCACAGTTGTATCTCGTAATTCTGACTTTTTCTCGCAAATGAGCTTGTATCTCGCAATTACGACTTTTTCTCACGAATGAGTGTTTGTATCTCGCAATTACGACTTTTTCTCACGAATGAGTGTTTGTATCTCGTAATTCTGACTTTTTCTCACAAATGAGTTTGTATCTCGCAATTACGACTTTTTCTCGCGAATGAGTTTGTATCTCGCAATTACGGCTTTTTTGCACAAATGCACGGTTGTATCTCGTAATTCTGACTTTTTCTCGCAAATGAGCTTGTATCTCGCAATTACGACTTTTTTCACACAAATGCAAGTTTTTATCTTGCAATTACGACTTTTTTCGCGCAAATGCAAGTTTGTATCTCGCAATTCCGACTTTTTCTTGCAAATTAGTTTTTATCTTGCATTCTGACTTTTGCAAATTTGCAAGGTGTAAACTCACAATTGCAAGATTATTTTTTTATTCATGGGTGGAAACAAAAAACTTTAATTTTACTAAAATAGAATACAGTTTTTTCTTATTTTCTAGCGAAAAGTTTCCATGAAATTCACTCATTCGTTGCATTCGTTCATTCCACAGGAGAAGGTTCTGAGGATGATGTACGTCTGGGCGTTGTGTCGAGACCAGGAAGAGCTGAACCCTTACGCCGCCTGGAGACTTTTAGACATCTCCGCTTCCAGCACTGAGCAGATCCTGTAAACCACAGCTTCCTCAACGGGGACATGAGGGGAGGGGTCGGGGGGCGTGACTCAGCTGGGGGCGGAGCCACACACATCAGCTTGTTTTACATAACTCCGCCCCTAGAGGTTACTTCCAGAGCTCCTCCACGAACCGCAGGGTTGTTCGCGGTGAGCCAATATGGCCGACAGTTGGACTCACGCCATTGGACCGAAACCCCATCAGTCTGAAAGACTAAGAGACTCGTTTTTGTTTGTGCGTACTGTCTGTTTAACTGTTCTGGAAGAAATATGTAAACTTGAGTGGTTATCAAGTGCCATTCTACCAAGCTATCAATAACAATGTTTAATAATGATAATTATAATAAAAGTACTTAATTTCTATTGGATTGAATATGAAGATACCTAGACCTTCCAAGGCGTCGTAAACCGAGATGCAGTCTGGAATTGTTGCAACAATGGTAGATGTCTCTATTTATTAAAGATTTGGTCCAGGTTATGTAGTTTACAGATTGTATCTTTAACGTCGGCCTTCACATTTTCTTCTTTAAAAGAATTCAACGGATTGATTAAGCCATTAGTTAGCTGTTAGTTTTTTTTATTCATTTCCGCCTCAGTTATGTGGGGCTAAAATAACGGGTCGTCTTCAAAACGACAATAAGATAATAGAATATAATTAGATTTTCCTTCCATATGAAAAAGAGTTGCCGGTTGATGTAGAGCTTGATCGTGAACATGTAATGTATATTAAACTTATTCCACGCTTCACCGCGAAAGATGTTGATATGTTGATTTGTATTTTTTTTTTTTTTTTTTTTTTTTTACCCATTTTACGGTGTTTCCAAAAGGTAAGACAATATTACACTAAAGTGCCCAATAGTAGCATTTTGTAGTGTTTGAAATGCTAATTCATACCGTTTCACATAATACTTAAAAAAAAAAATAAAATAAATACAGTATGTTACAGCTACTAGCAAAAACTAGCTAACTGCAATGAAGGCACGTAGCTACTCAAAGTTGTTTAAAGTTAAGCTACTCTTTTAAAGCGCAGTTAGCTACACATACCAGCTACTAACAAAAACTAGCCAACTACATCAAAATAGCTACTAAACTAGCTAACCGAATTGAAGGTACGTAGCTAGTCGATTTAAAGTAGTTTAAAAAGTAGCTAAGCTACCTATTTAGCCACACTACAAGCTATTCGAAAAACTAGTTAATTGCAATGAAGATATAGCTACTAAATGTAAAGTACTTTAAAATTAGCTAGCAGTTAGCTAGTGTTTTGCTAGTAGTGAAGCTAACTGCTTCTTAAAAGAGCAGCTTTAACTATTTGAAAGGACGTAGCTACTAAATTTAAAGTCGTTTAAAGTTAAGCTACTGTTAATAAGCAATTCATTATGTCACAAGCTACTACCAAAAACTAGCTAACTGCGATGAAGATACATAGCTACTCAATTTAGTTGTTTAACGTTAACATGCGTTTTCAAAAAGCAGTTTGTTACAGTACAAGATACTAGCTAAATGCAATGAAATGGCTACAAACAAAAACTAGCTAATCGATTTAAAGTAGTTTTAAGTTCTCATAAAAAGCAGTTAGTTAAGGTGCGTTCACGCCATATCGGAATTCCCGTAATTACGAGATTCCAACTTGTAAAAAGCGTTCACGTCCTTGTAGAACTCGTAATTACAACTTGTGAACTGGGAGTCTTCTGAGAGCTACAACTTGTACCACATGACCACTGTACCACCTGACCAACGAAAGCTCTGTTTAGGCGTTGATAGTTTTGCCATAGAAAAGCATAATTCCGAGTCTGAGGACGTGAACAGCTCCGAGTAGAACGTCACATGTTGTCATCT
>JAHKKF010514610.1:21185-34227 GCA_019740295.1 Labeo calbasu
CAGCATTACACTACAAGCTACTAGCAAAAGCTAGCTAACTGCAATGAAGGTACATAGCTACTCAAAGTAGCTATTCAATTTAAAGTAGTTTAATAAGTAGCTAAGTTACATATTTGTAAAAAGCAGTTAGCTACACTACAAGTTATTAGAAAAACTAGCTGACTGCAACAAAGTTATTGCTACTAAATTAAAGTTTTAAATAGCGAAATAAAAAACAATTACAATACTAGCCACTAGCAAAAAAAAAATAGCTAATGAAAATGAAGGAACATAGCTCCTCAAAATCATTTAAAGTTAAGCTACTCTTTTTAAAAGCAGTTATAGCTACACTAGCTACTAGCAAAAACTGCAATGAAATAGTTGCAAAAACTAGCTAACTGCATTGAAGATGTATAGCTACTCAATTTAAAAAGTAGCTAAGCTACCTATTTAGCTACACTACAAGCTATTAGAAAAACTAGTTAACTGCAACGAAGATATAGCTACTAAATGTAATTCAGTTTAAAATTAGCTAGCAGCTAGTGTTTTGCTATAAGTGTATCTAACTGCTTTTTAAAAGAGCAATGTTAATTATTTGAAAGGACATAGCTACTCAATTTAAAGTCGTTTAAAGTTGAGATACTATTAAAAAGCAATTAACTGTCACAACAAGCAATTAGCTACTAGTAAAAACTAGCTAATGGCGATGAAGATACATAGCCAATCAATTTAGTTGTTTAACGTTAACATGCGTTTTCAAAAAACAGTTTGTTACAGTACAAAATACTAGCTAAATGCAATAAAATGGCTACAAAAAAAACTAGCTAATGGATTTAAAGTAGTTTAAAGTTCTCCTAAAAAGCAGTTAGTTACACTACAAGCTACTAGCAAAAACTAGCTAACTGCAATGAAAGTACGTAGCTGCTCAAACTAGTTTAAATTTAAGTTACTCTTTTAAAATACAGTTAGCTACAGGCTAGTAGCTCACTGCAATGAAGGCACATACTAACTACTAACAAAAACTAGCTAACCACACTGGAAGTAGCTTAGCTACCTACTTGTAAAAAGCAGTTAGCTACACTACAAGCTATTAGAAAAACTAGCAAACTGTAACAAAGGTATAACTACAAAAGTAAAGTTTTAAATAGTGACTAATTAAAAAGTAGTTACAATACAAGCTATTAGCAAAAACTAGCTAACGGCAATGAAGGAACATAGCTACTCAAAGCCGTTTAAAGTTAAGCTACTCTTTTAAAAAGCAGTTATAGCTAAACTATAGGCTACTAGCTTACTGCAGTGAAGGTGCATACTAGCTACTAACAAAAACTAGCTAACTGCAATGAAATAGCTACGAAGACTAGCTAAATTGAAGATACGTAGCTACTAAATTTAAAGTAGTTTAAAAAGTAATTAAGCTACCTATATTTTACTACACTACAAAGTATTAGGAAAACCAGCTAACTGCAGCAAAGGTATAGCTACTAAATTAACTACTAAATGTAGCTGCTCAATTTAAAGTAGTTTAAAGTTAAGTTACACCTAAAAAGCACTTAGCTACATCACAAGCTACTAGCAAAAACTAGCTAACTGCAATGAAAATACATAGCTACTCAGTTTAGTTCTTTAAAGTTAACATACTTTTAAAAAGCGGTTTGTTATTCTACAAGCTACTAGCTAACTGCAATGAAATGGCTACAAACAAAACCTAGCTAACTCCATTTAAATAGCTACAAACAACAACTAGCTAACTGCACTGAAAGTACATAGCTAATCAATTTAAAGTAGCTTAAAGTTAAGCTCATCTTTTAAAAAGCGGTTAGTTACACTACAAGCTACTAGCAAAACAAGCTAAGAAAGTATGAAGTTTAAAGTTTTTAAAAAGCAGTTAGCTTCACTATAGGCTACTAACTTACTAGCTTATTGAATGTATGTACTAGCTACTAACCGACAGCTAACTGTAAAGATATAGCTAACCACATTGAAGGTATGTAACTATTCAGTTTAAAGTAGTGTAAAAGTAGCGTTATTGCAGTTAGCTAGTTATTGCTGGTCATTTGTTCTGTTTTTAAACAGTAGCTTGACAGTTTAAACTACTTTACATCAAGTAGCTTGTAGTTTACCAAGTTATAATTTTAGTTTTTAAGACTTCAAACAGAAAACTAATGTCTCTGTCAAGGTACATTTACGTTAGCAGCTGGCTTACCTCTTGTGTAGCCTAAACATTGCAAAACCGCTAATTCAGTTTAGCAGCTAATTTTGGCAGTATTTGGCCGTTACATACACAGTGAGCGAGAAAATGCTGTTATGTAATGTGTTTCAGAGAATTGTTCTCCACAGGTTTCTGTGGGCAGATGCTCGCCAACGTGCAACGCTCGTCCGGGAATGTGGGTGCGCCGTTTTGACACGGTCAGATTTATTGCCTGAGCTCTAGAAACGTGGAGGAAGCCTGATAAACAGGCCTTCCTATTTGTTCATTCATACGTCCCCATGACAAGCGCATATGTCTGGTGATGGATCTCCTCAGCTTGAGGAGACCGCTGAGGTGTGCGCTTCTGCGTCCTGAAGTTTCCCTACATCTGCAGATGGATGGTCTGGATGTGTGATTATGACCTGGCACAGTGAGGAGGCCTACAGAAAATACACAAAACCCACCTAGAAACAAGGAGTTTTCATTCATTTCAGGAAGGCAACCATGGTTTTGCTACACTAATCATAGTTTAACCATGGTATTTGTAATAAAAATGTGATAATATGGCAGAAAATATGGTTGTTATATTTTACTATAATAAAATGGTTAATTTTCCTAAGAGTTCATTTTCCCACCATTTTTAAGCAAATTTAGTTTACACACACGCTGTCATACATACACAGCTGAAAACTGTATGTATTGATTCACAAAAAAACCGAGTCATTAGAGTCATTCGTTCGGGACTCAAACTACACAGGCTGTGCTTTACAAGAAAAACTGCTTATAAGAGTCGGCTAATAAGAATGAATCGTTCGGCAGTCGGAGAAAGCCATCTGTGCGGTACAAAAAGAAACTGTTTATAAGAGTCGGCTCATAAGAATGACTCGTTCGCGACGCGGTTTAGTTGTGAATCACTAAAAAGAATCGAATCAGATGCGTCGTGCGAGAGCTGCTAACGGAACAGAATCATCAAATCCCTAACCCAAAACGACCATTTAGTAAAGCTAATATAAAATATATAATAAACACAGTATAATATAATAATATATAATACCTTATAATACTGTCTGACCGGATTTGATGTATTCTAATCAAAACTACGAGCGCGAACATTTCTCCTCATGATATATCGTTATGAATATCGGTGGTTATGAATAATTAAGTCGTAAATAATTATTTATAATGATGAACTTATTTATAATTTATATATTACATTTATGTAGCACTGCAGAAATCATAATATTTCTCCTCCAGATGTATTTTTTGGTCATCTGTGTGAATAAATTGTTGAAGGTAAATTAATGCTCTCAAATAATGTCTTTTTAGCAGTTTAATGACTTTAATTAAGGTTTGTTATTGTTTTAACGTTTAAACTTTAAATATGATGAAGCAACGGCCTTCACCAAACTGTTTCCATCCCAGAATTACCCATCATGCTCAAAACATCAAGTCCTGCCATAGCATTATACCAATGAAAATGTCTTAATTCTCTCTTCATCTTCATAGTGTTCCCGTACATGTCGATAAACACTTGCTCGTCCAGTGGCTCGATGGGCTCTGCAATGCACATCTTGATTTAATGGAACCTGGAGATTCGTCATAAAAACGAAGTCAATTATTATAAGGCGGCCGACGGCCGAGAGAGACTCTTCTGTAACTGTTTTCCCAACCTCTAGCCGTCTGATTTAAACCCATAGATTAGCTGTCACTTTCATGGAGCAAACAAATGCCTGAGAGGGCGTAAGTAACTGCCCTGGGGGTAGATGGGAAGATATATATAGGGCTGAACTGGGCATGCTCAACATCTACACCCACTTCCCACAAGGTTTGCCACACCATTAGGCTTGTTTTCCAGACACTCAAGCCTGATTTCCTGCTTCTTGTCGGTTTCTTGGATCAGGCTGTTCCTGGAGTTGTCTAATACAATCTTGGGATTCCTGAGGGATTTTCAGATGTTTCTCAGAACAAGCTAGATGCAATACAAAAGTCTATGTCACCTATAGTTGCTAAATCTCTTTAAAAGATCGTAGCCAACGTGTTTAGTGCACAGTTCAGTTCAGAATGATAAAGTTTACCCCCTGTAATTTTATGTTGTTGTCCTATTTTGTGTTCATATGCTTCTCTCATTTGCTCTTTTTACATTGACTATCACTCTATAACACAATCACATACGACAATAATTTCTCAAATATTTATTACATACTGATAATTTGGTTTAAACTATTTAAAATATAGTGAATTAAGCTTCAAACTCAACCACACAATTTTTCCATCTAACATGGATTTTGACCTGCAGCTCGACATATTTAATGGAGTGTTTTCAACTAGTTAGCAGTACACCAGGTTCACCTTAATATGTTTGTAGATTTGTGTTGGATCTTATCTTTGGAGTGGAAATATGGACATTTTTATTTTTACATGACAGTTTTTTTTCTTTTATTTCAGTTAATCTCATAAAACTAGTGAGTTAAACCAGTAGAAGTACTGACAGTATCGAGTAAACATGGCTGAAGACGCGAAAAGCGGAGAAACAGACAAATCGAATCAACTGAGTGAGTCATTTACGCTGGAACCGCTCCGATTGATTCAAATTCGTGACTTCGATCATTCAGTTCAAGCAATTCACTTGCAAAAAATAAAAAATAAAAAATCAGATCCGCAAGCACGGATCACGAATATCATTTTATTCAGATTGTGTTTCGAATCACAGATCGCGAATCATTTGATTCAAATTGGGACTTCGACACGCGGATCGCGAATCATTTAATACAAATCGGGACTTCGGCGAGCGAATCGCGAATCATTTGATACAGATCGGTACTTCGGCGCGCGGATCGCGAATCATTTGATTCAAATCGGAAATTCGATTTGCAAAACTTCGGACTTCGGTCCGCGAATCTTTTTTTTTTTTTTTTTTTAATGAAACAGTTGAAAACCAATTATTAGTACAAAGAAAAAAAAAGAAAGTAAGCACAAATAAATCAATGAAGAAAATGAACCACAGGGCTTTGTAGGCTTGTTTCCATGTACTCATCTAGATCAACTCTGAATAAAGAAAAGAGAGGTTTAGAGCCAGATTTTTGTTTGTGTATGTGAAATTTAGCAGGAAACACAAATTAATGAAGTTATATTTTTCTATATTCTCTTTTGCATACTCTAACAATCCAAAAAAATCATCTTAAAACAGAAAGAAAATCACTTACAGAATGAGATTAGATGAACATTTAAAAAATCAGACCAAAATTACTCTGTGTGAGTACACTGCCACATCGTGAAAACAGCAACTCACTTCAATGACTGATTTATAGAATAATTACATCCATAAATTTTTGCGAAATTTGGTTTAACTCATTAATCTGTTGTTTGACCCCCTCATATTTAAGCAGAAAACGATAGACATCGCTTATTATGTTATTTTCAAGGGTGTAGAGTTAAGTAGAGATGCTATGACATGTCCCTACAAATATCCAGTGACTAAATTGTCCTTAGCAATCATTTTGATCAAACAATTAAACGGCTGTTGTCTGCAGTTATGTCCCTTGTCAAGTTTACATCTCACAGCTCAGACCTTTTTCCCATGATTATTGAGTTTGTGCAATCCTTTTTTAGCTTGTTTCAGCCAAGGAATAAAAATAAATAAATAAAAAGGGCAGTAGCAACTTTTTATTTATGAGAACAGTCAGAATTGTGAAGAAAGAAGTCGCAAGCATCCATAAAGATTTCCTGAGATAACTGTGTAAAAGTACTAAAAGAATCTGTAATGCAATTGTTAAAGAACTTGAATCTGAACCAATCCATTAAACTCAAAGTACGCCATCTATTTGCAATCATCTGGAGGAAGCGTTCCCAGTTTCGACAGCTGTCTGCGTAGTTTTAAGGCTTCAGTTGAATTTCCACCAGCAGAAATCTCCCCCAGTCTCAAGCCCTGACAGAAACAAGTCATCCTCCGCATTAAACCCGTGACAAATTGCCGTCCTGAAAGCCACTAACAGGAGAACCGCAGGCAGAGGACTTACTGATCAATAGAAACCGGATTTGCCATTGTTTTCGTCCTCCAAAGCACAGCCATAGATTCTCATAAAGAATCCGCCGCTGGGATGAGGCGATGGCCGTGTCTGCAGCCGATCGTTCATTTCATTTTGGCCGAGGATATGCCGACGCAGACTCATGAGGAGATTGTATGCGGTTCCACAGCGGAGAGTGTTTAAACACCCGTCGATTTGCCGCTAATTTGCTGTCGTTGAGTAATCGCACGTCTCCTTGACCTTTGACCTAACAGCACACCTCTCCTCAACAAGACAACAATTATTTGCTTTCTGCAACATGCAAAGTGACTCACAAAGCTGCCTAAAGGTCTAATAAATGAGCACTGGAGGGGTCTCATTAGCGAGCCGCTAACTGAATGCCAATGCTGAGCCTTATTTGCATATGTAAATGAGTATGCCTGTAAGTGTATGAGCGTATGTTCCTGACAGGTCTGTGAAGAGACAGTGGGTTCGTTTGGAACGTGCAGTGTGCAGTATGCAAATAAGCTTGACCTTCCATTTCTAGTATAACGAAAGGCAAAAGATCTTGTTATAATTCAAGTTACGTTTAAAAACCTACCTTCGGATGTTCATTCATGTTTGTTTTACGCTGTAACTTCTCTTCTGTGCCACATTATAGCGGCAAAAAGGCATTTATTGCTTGAAAATTTGAATAAAACGGACAGAATTTGAAATATAAGACTTTGTTTCATATCAAAAGTAACAAAGCACAAAGCTTATTATGATTTATTGGATGGGAGGTGCACTATATGTTCCATTCATTAACTGAAAACAAGGCTAGGCTAATCGATTCTTGGTATTTACTGTTTCATAAAAATGAGAATCGATTAAAAGATCGAATTGTGAGTTTATATTGAGATTTTTTCTTGTAATTGCGAACTTGCATCCCGCAATTCTGACTTTATAACTTGCAATTGTGAGTTTATATAATGTAATTCAGAGAAAACGTCAGAATTACAAAACATGAAGAGAATTGCAAAAAAAGTCAGAATTGCGAAAAAAGTCAAAATGTTTATATCTTGCAATTCTAAGAAAAAATCGCAAGATATAAACAGAATTCCGAAAAAAGTCAGAATTGTGAGTTTATATCAAGATTTAAACTCACAAGTTGTTGTCATAATTGTAAGTTTACATCCCACAGTTCTGACTTTATAAGTAGCAGTTGTATAAATAGAATTGCGGAAAAAAGTCAGAATTGCGAAAAAAAAGTCAGAATTGTAAGTTTATATTGAGAGTTAAACCGCAATTCTGATTTTATAACTCACAAATGAGAGTTTATATGTTGCAATTCTAAGAAAAAAGTAAAAAATAATTTTAATTGCAAAATATAAACAGAATTATGGACAAAAGTCAGAATTGCGAGTTTATATCGAGATTTCAAGTCGCAATTCTGATTTTATAACTCACAAATGAGAGTTTATATGTTGCAATTCTAAGAAAAAAGTAAAAATTGCAAGATATAAACAGAATTGTGAAACAAATCAGAATTGCGAGTTTATCGAGATTTAAACTTGCATTTCTGGGGTTTTTTCTTGTAATTACAAGTTTACATCCCACAGTTCTGACTTTAAAACTCACACGTGCAAACTTATATCTTGCAATTCTGAGAAAAAGTCAGAATTGCAAGATCTAAACAGAATAGCGAAAAAAGTCAGAATTGCAAGTTTATATTGAGATTTAAATTCTGTTTTTTACTCACAATTGAGAGTTCACATCCCGCAGTTGTTCCTTCATAACTCACAATTGCGAGTTTATATCATGCAATTCTGAGAAAAAGTCTCAATTACAAGTCTTATCTCACATTTATGATTTAATTTCTCAGAATTGTGAGTTTATATTTTGAAATTCTATCTTTCTTTTTTTGGGCATTTTCCATTTTTTTTTTTTAACTGGACAGTGGAGATGAGGCAGGAAACTAGGGAGAGGGGTTCGATCTCGGGACACCCGAGGCACCATATGTCAGCGCACTGCCCACAAGGCTATTGGCGCCGACTAAATTCTGACTTTTTAACTCTTAATTGTGAGGCTTCCATAGTTTTGTCAGTAGTATTTTAGACAAATGAATTGACATTAATTTCTTTTTGTAAAACGGCGGCGACAGCCATATTTATGTTTAAAGACATGACATGCACTATATACTCTGTAACCCTAACTGACGCTAACACTCGAGGCATAAATGTCAGCATGACTAGTCTTAATGTTAACCGAGTTTGCTTGTGTCCGTAAATGTAGAGGGTGACGGATTGCGCAATGGTGCGTCTGCTGGGATAAATAGTCACATTAGAGTCGCCGCAGCCTGAGATGAGCGTCGCTTACTGGCCTATGAAATCTGCAAGGTCCTGCTCTACATGATAAATGAGCCATAATCTGCCGTAAAGCATATTAAAGTCATATCGCATGATAGATAACAAGACGGAGAAGAGGAAAGGGGGAGACCAGGATATTTAGGAAGCCAGGATAAAATATGAAAAGAGAGGAAATTTAAAACCCAGACAAAAATATCAAAATCAATCCCCCTCCTTTCTCTCTCTCTTTAAATTACTGATGAAATGTGCAGATCTAATTTTAATTTTTAATGCCTCACGTCCAGGTTGGTGCTAAATAAAGATCTGCTTTGCAATCATAAAAACGCTCTGATCTGTTAATTCGGGAGATCCTGACGTGTCCTTCAAACCCAAGGGATCTCGTTGCAACGTCACTCTCAGGTACAAAAGTCAATTTTCGTGTGTAATTAAATTAGGCACAATCAATAATATCCATAGCTGAGTTCACGCAAAAGCCACATGCAACTCGTGAGCCATGCATTCATGCATTATTTACAGCCTAGCGGTAATTATGAAATGTCATTTAATTATTGCACTGGACTGTGTAAAGTTTGGGCAATAAATCACCTACTGATGGTTTTGATATTTAGAGGCTCAAAATTTGACGTGCACGTATTTTGATGGATATAAAATGCTCGCGTTAGACGCGCAGCACGCGACTAGCTAGTTTTTACCTAATTTACTTTCACACACCTTGTACCGAGCAAATTGTTGTTAATGCTGGTATAAAATGCTTGCGTCCATTATGCATTCATGCAATATTAATAATCTTATGCATATCGGATGGAGGCAGGCTCAAAACGAGCGCCTTGTTTTTGTGCCGCGGCTCAAGGAAACGCATAAATCCTCCAAACTCAATTCCCAAGGTCGTTGAGAGACATAATGTGTTTATCGCCTGGCTGTTTCGCTTATAATAAAACCATTCCCATTGGAATATTGGGATTGATGGATGTCTATGGGATATTGATCGATACCTGCTGGCCTTGTGCAAACGGGGAAATGAGTGACCATTAGTCCAACTCAATTCAGCGAGCTCTGATGGCGGGACTCTATTTCACAGCAGGGCGCGACACAACTCAAAGACACCACGGGACGCTGGTGGAAATGTGAATGAATCAGGCCCTTTGGCTGGGCGTTATGAAACCCCCGCGTTAGAAGAACCGTTAGAGATGTTCAGATGCTCTGCAGGTGTCTTCAAGAGCGAATTTGCAAAAACAACGTTTGGGGTTTTACTTCAACATCTTGGTTGGTTGTATTTTCAGTTAGCAAACTGAACATAAACTTATTCAAATACTTTACTTTTGTATTTAACCAACCCGATCTCAGCTGAAACTAGACTTGACAGCGTTTTAGAAACATTTCAAAACACACTCAACGTTTTTATAACCTAAATCTGCTACTGGGATATATGGTGAGATTTTCATTGGTTAAATCAATGCTATCTCACGACCAAATTAGTACATATTTTATGAGGTGGCAAATTTCTGCTAAATAGTACGTATTTTACAATTTCCCCAATTCGTATGAATTCCAACGAATGACCTACCCCAACCACGCCCCTAAACCTACCCGTCACCAGTGTTGGGGGTAACGCAAGTTACGTAATATTATTACTTTTTCCAAGTTACTAGTAAAGTAACGCATTACTTTTTTAATTGACAAGAAAATATCTGGGTTACTTTTTTCAAATAAGTACCGCCAGTTACTTTTCCCCCCATTTATTGATTAAAAGCTCTCCTTTCCCTATGTTGAGAGAAATCGTGAGTAAGATATTAGTTTAGAATAAATGTGAACATGCATTAATTCATCTCACTCACAAAAAAACGGATTCAGCATTCCTCAAAATGAATAAAAACTGTGAAATTCAACTCAGAATATGACGCAAACCTGCAATAATTAAATATGTTAAATAATATCTTTTAAGCATTTAATACCATTTTATTAACCGATGTCTTTGCTGCCAACCTTCAGTGATCCAATTCAACCATACTAATAAGCAAAAATGACTCAAGATAATCTAACATTAGTTTTCTTTTTTTTATATTGCTGAAGAGTTGATATTTAGAAAATAGAACTTTTTATTTAAAAAAAAAACAAGTCCTGCCCAGATTTAAAAAGTAACGCAAAAATAATGTAACGCATTACTTTCCATAAAAAGTAACTAAGTAACGTAATTAGTTACTTTTTTAGGGAGTAACTCAATAATGTAATGCATTACTTTCAAAAAAGTAACTTTCCCCAACACTGCCTGTCACTGGGGGTCTAGACAAAGCGCACAAAATCGTACTAGTGAGGTCGTACGAACTCGTACGAATTAGCCACTGCGTAAAATACGTTCAAATTGGTCGTGAGATAGCATTGATTTAACCCATTAAAAAATCTCACAACTCTCCCAGTAGTAAATGTAGGTTATAAAAACGTTGTGGGAATGTTGTTTTAAAATGTTTCTAAAATACAAAAACGTCTACTGTTCTTGTGGTGATTAAACTGTTATTTAAAGGTTACTCACAACGATCTACTACCTTTACTTTTACCCAAAATATAACATTATTTTTAATATTCCAAAACTTTAAAATGTCCAGTTTTTTTGCGATTAAATGTTATTTAAAGTTTACAAAAGCGTTTTTACAACATTCTACTAACTTTAATTTTACCCAAAATATGTTATTTGAATGTTTATTTGTAAATTTCTAGGATATTTAAAATGTCAAGTTTTCATGTTGCATTTAGAACAATATTTTAAAGGATACAAAAACACTTATTTTTAATATTCTAAGAGCGTTAAAATGGCAGGTTTTCTTGTCATGATTAGAACGTTATGTAAAGGTTACAGAAACACTTTTTACTACATACTACTAACTATTTTAACACAAAATATAACGTTATTTGAATGTTTATTTTTTAAAATTCTAAGAACGTTACAATGTCCGGTTTTCTTGTCGTGATTAAAACGTTATTCTAAGGTTACAAAAGTGTTTTTACAATGTTCTACTAACTTTTTTTTTTTACCCAAAATATTGTGTTCTAAGAATGTTAAAATGTCCAGTTTTCTAGTTGTAGCCTAACTGTAATTCTTGTTGTAACATTATTTAGAGCTTACAAAAAACATTTTTAGAATGTTTATCAGGTACAAATAACGTCATAAAACATTCTAAGAATATTTATCTTAGAACGTTTTCTGCCAGTGTTATTCGAATGCTCATAAAGTACAAATGACATCATAAGGACATTCTAAGAATGCTGATCTCCGAACATTCTCTCCCAATGTTATGACAACATATATCATATACTAATAATGTTCTAAGAACTTTTATAAAACGTAACTTTTAACTATAAACCTTTCAACTTTTAAAAAACGTAAGTGAATGTTGTGAGAATGTTCCCAGCTAGCTGGGTAAGTGTTAGCAGGCTAGTCAATCAGCGGCCAAGCTACTGTAAAAGCTTCTGAAATACTTGTCAACACATTTAGGGTGAGGTTGTCAAATGTTTGATAAAATAAAATAACCAAGAAGAAAAGAGGTGATTGAGTTGTTTATAGTTAACAGCTCGCAAAGGAAGTGACCCAGAGGCGCCTTCCTTTCTCCTGTCAGCGTGGTGTGAATCAGCCATCATTATCTAAACATTACGTCACAGACAGTGATATGGCTGGCAGTCTTGCTAAATGATGGAGCTCTGACTTCTGAGTTTAAATTTGTTTTACCTGTATAAAGATATTCTATTTAACCTTTAAAAAAATGAAAAACCCAAATACCTTCATAAAAAAGACTGTACATACATATCTTGAGCAAAAGGAGAGTGCTCTGAGAGCTGTAAAGGTTAATGAGGTGCGTTTTGCGCTAGACGGAGACAGCGCTCGTCACGGAAGAAGGCGCATGTGCGGCCGGAGGGGGTGACAGTAATGACGCCCCACGGATCTCATTATCAGGGTTATTGATTCGATCGGCCCACCTGCTTTCGCTCCGACACTCCGAACGCGTTCGCTTTTTAACGGGCAACACGCTGCGAGGGATTCCTCTGAGGAGCCGTCCGGTCCGTCACCGGCGCTTTCTCACTCTCTCTCTCACATACACACAAGTTCTGTTCCGAAACCTAGCGATGCGTTATTTAAGGCTTTGTGTATCATTTGTCAAGGTGAGCTAGGAGAAATAATTCATGTAAAACGGACGAACTAAGAGAAATTATTAGAAAAATAAGTCATTCATTCAAAATAAAATTCTTAATGATCTATTTTACACAATAGTTGTATTAAATATATAATTCATGCTTATTTAAATAAGCCATCATTAGCTAAGCAACATATAAAACTGTTAATGATTTGAACGATTGAAAAGTTAATGATATTTGAGTGTGGCGCCATGACGTGCGACAGAAGTGACGCGGACGCCATTTTCTGGCGAGACGCGGGAATTCATTTGGGGTGCAGGGTTTGCTAACATAGATAGATAACATCGCTATACATAGATGCCTCATTAGCGCTAAACATAAGTTGCCCGCCATGTTAAAAC
>JAHKKF010514611.1:0-16683 GCA_019740295.1 Labeo calbasu
ACCATATCAGTCCATTATATGGAGAAAAATCCTGAAATGTTTTCCTCAAAAAACATAATTTCTTTACGACTGAAGAAAGAATAACATGAACATCTTGGATGACAAAGGGGTGAGTAAATTATTTGTAAATTGTTGTTCTGCAAGTAAAGTTCTCCTTTAATATTCCCGCACATTTTTGTGTTATCCAAAAATGTAGGAATCCTGGTTCTTCAATGAAACAAATAAATTTTAGTTGTTCAGGGGGTCAATTTGCATTGTTTCACCTTATTTCAATGCTTGTTTTTTTTCTTATTTTAAAGGGCCAGTTTACCCAAAAATGGAAATTCTGTCATTAATTACTCACCCTGTGGTTCCAAACCTGTAAGACTTGGAACACATCTCTGAAACACAAATGTAGATATTTCTGATGAAATCGAGAGCTTTCTGACCCTGTATAGACAGCAAGGTAACTGACACGTTCAAGGCCCAGAAAGGTAGTAAGAACATTGTTAAAATAGTCCATGCAAAATCAGTGGTCGAACCTTAATTTTATGAAGCTACAATAATACTTTTGTGCGCAAAAACCCCACAAAATAACAACTCTATTTAAAAAAAAAAAAGTCTTTGACATGCTTTGACAAGAGTACCATGAATTTCTTGTGAACGTGCATCGAATACTGACAAGGAAAGAAGTATTCTCATAGCTGGACTATTTTAATAATGTCCTTACTACCTTTCTGTGCCTTGAACGTGTCAGTGGCATTGCTGTCTATGCAGGGTTAGAAAGCTCTCGGATTTTATTAAAAAATATTTTAATTTGTATTTCAAAGATGAACGAAGGTCTTATGGGTTTGGAACGACATGAGGGTGAGTATTTAATGACAGAATTTTCATTTTGGGGTGAAAAATCCTTTTAAATCATTTTAAATGATCTTTTCCGTGTCAGTCTTCGACGCGTGTTTACAAGAGTACCACGACTCTCTTGTAAACGTGCATTGAATACTGACAGAGAAAAAAGTATTCTCGTAGCTGGACTATTTTAACAATGTCCTTACTACCTTTCTGGGTCTTGAACATGTCAGTTGTGTTGCTGCCTATGCAGGGTCAGAAAACTCTTGGATTTCATCAAAAATATCTTAATTTGTGTTCAGAAGATGTACGAAGGTCTTACGGGTTTGAAACAACATGAGGGTGAGTATATGACCGAATTTTCATTTTTGGGTGAACTAACCCTTTAAATCATTTTAAATCATCTTGATGGCCTCTGATAGATTTACTGAGGCCCCCTAGTGGCCCCGGTCACCTGGTTGAGGACCAGTGGTTCCTTTATTTTTGAGAGTGTTAAGTTCAATAAATGTGCAAGTTATTTAAACGAAACTTTTGACAAGGGACTCAAAGTGAAAAATCATTTCCCTTCGATAACAAACGCTGTTACCCAGTGCACTATTACAGAAAATGATTACACCCTAAAATCTATGAATTGCATCTGACAAGCCCAAAGACACCAGCAGACACAAGGGGCCTCTTTCCATCTTCTTATAACGATAATGAACAGTAAAAATCGTGAGCCCAGGCCAACAAAATCCTGGCTGCGTTTCGGCTGGCTGTTTATTGGCGCTTAATGAAAAACAATTTATCTAAATCACCGCCCCGGAGGATTCGTAGTTAAAGCTTGTGGAGAGAGGGGTGGGATTTTTGTCAGTGACAAATGCACCACTGTTTTTCCAATTCAAATCCAGTTGAGGGAAGAAAACAGCCGTTTACATTTAGGGCGGATGGAGGCGAGCGAAAGAGCGAGATGATAGAGGTGGGGAGGTTTCGAGCTTATGTTTCACCGTTTGCTTACTAAATATCACATCTAGATGTCAACCCTAAGTGTGCATGCTTAAATTAATGCGCTCCGAAATGGTTTAGAGCCTATTAGGTTCCATTTAAACATCCAAGGCACATGCGTCATATTTTTTCAAGCAGTAAAAATCCATAATGAAAATGTCTGCAACTGTTTTTAGCACTAAGGCAATTCTCGTATGACAGCGAACACGGTGCCTGGCATTCAGGTGTGAGCCGTTTAACGAGCAGGCAGACGTACTTACCCTTTAATTATCACTGAGATCAGATGCAACCACCCAGTCAGACACGGGCATAAAATGAAACGCTTTCCATAATGCAATGTATTCAGCACCAGAAGAGTTTTGCATTTGTCTTTTAATTAAACGCTGTGCCCATCCACAGATTTTCCTCTGTGCATACTGTACATATAACCAGAACCAATTTAAGAGGAGCTTGGAAACTAAGCCAAGGTCAGTGCTGAAGTGGAGCTAGTGTAGTTAGCTCAGTGTCATTATTATTCCATTCAGAATGGAAGCAGTGGTCAACCTTGACCTAGTACGAGCGTTATTTGGTGTGGTCTAAAGCTTATGAATAGTTCACCTAAAAAATTTAAATTACATTTTTATTGTTTGTGTGAGGTGTTTCTTTAAATGGAGTTTAGTGGGCAAAGGTGCAGGGTGCCAGATAGCAGCAAGTTCACTAAGAATTTTTTTAATTAAAATGTTTAAAATATAATTGCTTTTACTCAGCAGGTAGGCAGATGCTAGTAGGCTTCATTTTAATATTCTCTAAACCTCTTTCCCAGTTCTTTTTCTTTTCAACACCCTACTGTATCATAATTGATACACAAATTTCAAAGGCCTCTAAATGATCAGCATGAAAAAAAAAAAAAACTGTTGTACAGAATTGCAATTATGAGGAAAGCAAGATCTGAACTGATATTTCTGAGAAATAAAGTCAGAATTGTGAGTTTATATCTCACAATTCTAACTTTATAACACAAATTGCAAAAAAAATAAATAAATAAATAACCTCACAATTCTGAGAACATAGTCTTTTTTCCCCATCAGAACTGGACTTTATAACTCAGTTTATATATAACAATTCAAGAAAAAAAAATCTGAATTGCAAGAATAAAATTCATAATTGAGACATATAAACTCGCAATAGCAAGAAAAAAGTCAGAATTGTGAGATATAAACTTGTAATTGCAAGATAAAAGTCAGAATTTTTATCTTGAAATTCTGACTTTATTTATCGCAATTGCAAGTTTATATTATGCAGTTTTGAGAAAAGTCAGAATTGCGAGATGCAAACTCCCAACTGCGAGAAAAAAGTCAAAATTGTGAGAAAAGGTCAGAATTGTTAGAAAAAACATCAGAATTGTGAGATACAAACTTGCAATTGCAAGAAAAAAGTCAAAATTGTGAAAAAAGGTCAAAATTGTAAGAAAAAAGTCAAAATTGTGAGACATAAACTTGCAATTGCAAGAAAAAGTCAGAATTTTTGTCTTGAAATTCTGACTTTATTTATCACAATTGCAAGTTTCTATTATGCAGTTTTGAGAAAAGTCAGAATTGCATAATATAAACTCCCAATTGCGAGAAAAAAGTCCAAATTGTGAGAGATAAACTTGCAATTTCAAGGAAAAAGTCTGAATTCTTATCTCGCAATTCTGACTTTATTTCTTGCAATTGCAAGTTTATATTATGCAATTCTGAGAAAAAAAAGTCAGAATTGTGAGATGTTGAAAGTTTGCAACTGCGAGGAAAAAAAGTCAAAATTGTGAGGAAAAAAGTCAGAATTGCAAGAAAAAAAATCCAGAATTGTGAGATGCAAACTTGCAGTTGCGAGAAAAAAAGTCAGAATTACAAGAAAAAAAGTCAGAATTGTGAGACATAAACTTGCAATTGCAAGAAAAAAAGTCTGAATTTTTATCTTGCAATTCTGACTTTATTTTTTGCAATTGCAAATTTGTATTATGCAATTCTGAGAAAAAGAAGTCAGAATTGTGAGATGTTGAAAGTTCGCAATTGCGAGAAAAAAAGTCAAAATTGTGAGAAAAAAGTCAGAATTGCAAGAAAAAATCCAGAATTGCGAGATGCAAACTCGCAATTGTGAGAATAAAAAGTCAGAATTACAAGAAAAACAGTCAGAATTGCGAGATATATACTTGCAATTCCAAGAAAAAAAGTCACAATTTTTATCTCACAATTTGGACTTTACTTCTCACAATTGCAAGTGTATGTTATGCAATTATGAGGGAAAAAAGCCAGAATTGCAAGAAAAAAGCCAGAATTGCAGGATGCAAACTTGCACTTACTAGAAAAAAAAGTCAAAATTGTGAGGAAAAAAGTCAGAATTGCAAGATATAAACTCACAATTGCAAGAAAAAAAATCAGAATTTTTGTCTTGCAATTTTTTTTTAAACATGTTTTAAATGGGCTTTCATGAAAATATCTGTCAAATATAATACATCATGGTTTTTGAGGAACATTTGTTTGTACATCTCTCAATCATCATTGTATTGCACTGCACTAAATGTTTGCCCCAAACATTAAAAACTACAAAGCTTTGACCTGAAGATAAAATTTTGGGCTATACATGCTATACTGTTATAAAGAACTCATTGATTTACATTACAAGTTAGTGTTTTGTCTTATAAATAGTGTAGTCCACATTTGCTTATATCATACTGTATGAGCCATTAAATCCTCATGTATCACACAGTATATGTGTGTGTTTTTTTTATGTTTTGTCTAAAGAAAACAACTCTGACTATTATTTCATAGGTCAGGTTTTACAGGGTTAACCTTTGTGTCTTTCTGTTTTTTCTTAGATAATGGTGCTGACTGACCCTGAGTTTGAAAGCAGTATTCTCATCAGCTCAGATGAAGGTGCCAGTTATCAGAAGTACCGCTTGAACTTCTTTGTCTTAAGTCTTCTTTTCCATCACACGCAAGAGGACTGGGCTTTGGCCTACAGCCATGATCAAAAGGTGAGCTTTTCTTCATGCCTCTAAAAAATGAGGCATCAGTGGTAAGTATCACAAATGACCATATTCACTTAATAAACTTCCCTGTTATTCAAACAAATAAAAGATTCCGAAATGAGATTCTCACAGTAAACTTTTCTCTATATATGTTAACCATTAGTGAAATAGCTATTTAGACACTGTTTTATCAAACTCACATTCAGAATGGCTTTATTTTGGTATTCAATCCATTTATCCAATTAATTCGCTTTAGATAAAACCATGTCTGGTCATACCATTCTTCTCACTGAATAGCAATTGTAGAGTGAACAATAAGTAACTGAACAGTGACGGCTGTTTTGTGGCTTATTTAAACTACAAAGACTAGGATGGTTTATAGGCTGCATATTTTTAGGTATGGTATTTGGTTGGCAAGGGTGACTAAGCAATGCCGTTTCTGCATTTTGGTTTTTTTAATTCTGGATTGGTTCTCAAATAAAAACGAGTGGATTCTGTGGAGTGCTGAAAATTTAATAATCATTTACCAAGGACAAACCCTCCCACGAGAGTGATAGTGAGAAAGAAAGATAAAGAGAGCAAAAAAAGACAGACTTTTGACTTTTAAAGGTCTCCTTTTATTTGGCAGTGATTCATATTCATAGTCAGCCTGTAAAGGAAACCCAATAAAAAGTGTGTGAACAGAATGGACATCCAGCAAAATTAGCTGAAGCTTATAAATACATCCATACAGCAAGAGAATATATCACTGTCCACGCTTCGAATCTGCCTTTTGTTGTATGGAGTAGAAGAATTGTATGGATTTATGTTGTTTTATAGTGTCTGCACGTCTACATTTACTGAAAGGGCACATTAAATAAATCAAAAGTTGCAGTAAAGACATTTATAATATTACAACCACTGATAGAGTAGCGGTTACTGCATATTTCCGTGTCAAAATAAATGGTGTTCTTTTGATCTATTTCCACAAAAATATTAAGTAGCAACTGTTTGATAATAATAATGTTTCTTGGCCAGCAAATCAGCATATTAGAATGATTTTTTTAAGTATCGTGTGACACTGAAAACTGGAGTAAAGGCTGATGAAAATTCAGTGTTGCGTTATAGGGATAAATTATATTTTAATATATTTAATAGATTAAAATAGAAAACGGTTGTAATTTGTATTAATATTACTGATGAATATGTTGTCTATGTAGAATCAGCCACTGGTTCTTTTCCCTCCTGTCTCTAAACTTTTAGTGATAAAACATCGAACTCAGCCACTGGTCCCTGCACTTCCCATAATAATGTTATCCCGAGCCATACTGCAATGTTCTTGGAGACAGTCATGCTTACTCGCTCAAAAAATGACACACATTAATGCTGTGGCGACATGACACTAAAGTGTCTCATTTTCTGAATCGACAAGGGTGGCTGACACTGTGTCCAGACTCATCACGGCCAGAGCAGAGCTGTGGATTAGGTCAACACCTGAAGCATTGTCTTATAGAGAGGTGTCAGGCTGGTCAGGTCCACTCGTTGACGATTCATTAAAGACAGATGGTGGTTTAGGCCCAGCTTTTTCTCTTTCTCCTCAGATGAACACCGGCTCGGGCCTCTCAGATAAAGGAGCCTCTGGGAATCTGACAAAAGAAATAGCAATTGATCCCTGCCCACCCTCTCTGTCTGGTTAACTGAGGTTTCATTGACCAGCAGAAGTCCACAAAAGCCATTCAGTGTCTTTAATGATACTAATAGCTGGCTCTAAATGGTCGTTTTATGCAACGGTGCGGAAGCAATAGGGTCTTTTCTAATAAGATAGCTGCAGAAGCAACCATGACCTTTGAGATGACCTTGAAGTACACACTAACAATTCTGATAAAAAGATGTAAAAGTCAGAATTGTAAGAAAAAAGTCAGAATTGCAAGAAAAAAGTTAGAATTGTGAGATATAAACTCGCAAATGTGAGAAAAAAGTCAGAACTGTAAGAAAAAAAGTCAGAATTGTAAGAAAAAGAAAGTCAGAATTGAAAGAGAAAAAGTCAGAATTTTTATCTTATAATGCTGACTTTTTTTCTCGCAATAGCAAGTTTATATTTTGCAAACTTGCATTTTAGTACTTGTGGCATAATGTTGATTACAGCCAAAATTACTGCGGGCGTGTGCTTCATTTTCTTTTTTTTAAAGAACTTGAAGCACACAACAACACTATTTTAGCTGTAATTAAATCAATAAATCAAGGTTACAGTGAAGCATTTACAGTAAATGAATGGGGCCAGTTTCTTTGATTTTTTGCTTTAAAGATATTTTATAAGACATTATAACATTGATTCAACTGTAAAAAAAACAAAAAACCAAAACAGTTTTAGCTGTTTAAATATTTGTTAAATATTTAAATAATAATAATAATTATTATAATTATAAAATAATCAAACTGTGTTCATGAACTTTGTTTTATGTTCATCATAATACCATTAATGATATTTTGACTTAAAACTGCTTGTTCAGTCAGCAAGTTTATCCCATTTAACCCGTTAATTTAGAAAAATAAATAAATGTGATACTAACATTCAAAAGGATCAGTTTTCAAATTTCCCAGCATATACATTTTTTTTTTTTGATGTCATAACATAATATTTTTCAAGTAACTGTATGAAAATTACGCTTTGTTAATCGACAAGGAATAAAAAGTGTCAGAGTTTTACTGCCTCTGTTCATTTCCTTTGGAAACTAAAGTGATATTTACTTCTTGTTACGTATTTCGCGTCTCGCAAAAAACTGCCCCCACGTACATTTTTGCCATGAGACCAGGTAGGTTTTGGAAGATTTGAAAGCAGAAATTTGATCTTAATAATTTTATAAGATATTATAACATTGATTCCACTATTAAAACCACAATATTATCTGTTTTCAATAATAATTTTTATAGTCATTTTGGGGTTTATGGTCTTGCATGGTCATGGAAATTAAGCTTTAAAATGTGATAAAACCACACAAGTGATTTTGTCTCATTAAAGGCATAGTTCATTCAAAAATGAAAATTTACTGAACCTTAATTTGTTTCAGCACAAAAGGACATTATGAAGAATGTTGGTAACCAAACAGTTGATGGTAGCCATTGACTTCAATAGCATGGAAAAAATACCATGAAAGTCAATGTCTACCGTCAGCTATTATCAAAACTGGTTATCAGTATTCTTTAGAATATCTTCTTTTACATTCAAAAGAATAAAAAAATACAGTTTTCAGGGTGCAGAAAATATGATCTGATTAAGATTTGTCATTGTACGGTGAACTGCATATTGTTTTCATCTCGTGGCTGCACTATTGAAACATTCATTAATTGGCCCTATTCACTTTCACAGAAGGACAATGACAAGAGGATTTTTAATTGTATTTACTTATTTAAATGGTAATCAAGGTTATGCTACAAGTGTCGATTAAACTTACTGAACCTGGACTATTTGAAAAAATAAAAAAAACGAAACAAAAAAAACTTTATTTTAAGACTCATCTCTGGTGTTTTGGCTCTCTCAGATCATCTTTGTTCAGAAATTAAAGCTCTCAAAAAGCTTTTTGAGAGGTTTCTGACCTTGACAGGCTACAAGCAAAAGTTTTTAAATCACTTTCAAATATATTCTAGGTTATTTTGTATTAAAATCTGTGAAGAAATCTATCTAGTACTGTGGTTTGAACCAGTAAGAACCGTTTGTCTGTAGTCATCGGCTAAAACCATGGAGTCAAGGATTTACTGGTGGGCAAGCATTTTTCTCTTTTGTTTGTCATTCAAATATATATATTCTAACAGACTGACATTTTTGCTAAACACATTTAAATAACAAATATTTCAGTGTTAAAGGAGATATTTTATCAATGATTAATGTGCTTCTGGAGGGCCCTTAAAAGGGTGACGTTCTCTGCTGCCTTTGACTATTCACTAGTAAAGAGCTCGAGGGTTGTGTATGTTCTTGTGGCGCCATGAGCCCATCAGAGCTTTCTCCAGGTATTATAGACCCTCTCCTGGAACATATGTTTGTAGTGCAAATCTTCCAGCTTTGGGTGTTTCTGGAAGAGCCCGCACTGATTCATCAGCAGCATAGGTTTGAGAATAAAATTCAGCGGCTAAATTATGCATGGCAGATGGTTGGGAGATGACAAAACTTTCATTATCCTTCAGGCACAGCACTGGCTTCCCCTGTCTAATCTTCCATTTTAAATTGAAGAAAAATGTATCATCAGTGTCTCTACTAAGAAATTCAGCTGTTGTTTCTTTGTGTTGCAGGAGTTGTCTAAATAAATGACAAATAAATTATACCCACGTTCTATCATGCCAGCATTTTGCTCTCGATAACAGGCATGTCATTCTCAACGTTCGCTATAGCGTCAACTTTATCATTCCTGGTTGAATGAGATGACAAAGAATTCATTTCAGCTTCAGTGACTTTGGATCACTGCCGTTTTCATATAATTGTTTGTTTGTCATGCTATTTATATCGCATTATTTTATGCTGTGATTATAGGCTGTTTTATGCACCCACAATACCAAAGACATGTACTGACATATTTCATAAGATAAAATATGTCATTCTTAAGATATTCTCTCTTTTTTTTTTTTGTATGAGCTTCAACAATTTCCAGTTATTTTCACAGGTTTGAATTGCTCCAAACATGCAAGTTGTTTCAACTACAATGAATGTTTTATTGGTTCTTTCAGGTTCTCAAATCTGATTGGCTCAGAGGAATGCAATATTCTAGCTCCAAACGTTTTACATTTTGTATCACTCCGCTTGTAGCATTTCTCACAGCGGGTGTCGTGGCGGATGTTTAAATACACTTTAATTTTATTAATAATATTGTTTTTGTGTCACAGAATGTAGTTTTAAGAGTTTTTTTTTAGGCGAGAATGTACTCGTTTAGACTTGAAATATCCGATTTGTTAATAAAGATAACGTTTATTTGAAAATTTGCTTCAGTGTTTTTGGAGATGTGAGCTCCAGGCCGTTCAGCACTCATGATCCTTTTTTATGAGTGAGTCAGCAGTAAAGACTTTTATATTGAAAGAGACTGAAACGGATGTAAACAAGGAAGCTATTTTTACTTTCAACACAGTCTTGTAAGACAGACATTAAATGCACTGAGCAGCGCTGTCGTCGGAAATCACCCTTAACAGATGAAAGGATAGTACGACAAAGATATCGCTTTCCTCATTGAACATTAAAATTAATGTTTTATTGTGAATATGAGATTGAGCTGAAGAATAATTGCTGTATCAGATGCAGGGAATCACACTCACCACTTTTATCACACTTTTGTCTTTGAAGTTTGACAATAAATTTCAGAGTCTGCTTTCAGTGTATATGTGGGGGAGAAAGCCGTAAGAACAAGTATAAACATTTTTAATCCTAAAAGATTATCTTTGGATCAGATCCGCTCACGGAATCCTCCAAAACACATTGACTCCGGCACAAGAGTGACGTTGTGATGTTCCAGGATAAAAGCGGCTGGAGTGGCGTTTTCTTATGAGATTTTGTTGCTTTGTTTCATCAAGAAAAGCATTAATCTGTTCAGCTGAGTGCATGTCATTGTCAGCTATACTTGTGGAAAATCTGACACATCAGATAAACACTCTGGTTTATCACTGTGACTCACTTGAAGCATCTTTTGTGCCTTGTCTTGTGCAGTCAAAAACAAACACCTGTCTTCCAAAAGAAGATGTTTCATTGTCAGATTTTTGTATCCTATTTTTTTTGACATTTTACAGAATTCCCTTCATAATATTTCTTAGACAGAGATATTAAAGAAAGAAGAATGTGCTAAAAGAAAGTACACAGTACAAAAAAAAAGTTTCTGCTAAAAACACCCACTCCAAACATGGCCCTTTTTGAAATAAAGAGATAGGCAGAAAACAGTAGGCCTAAGCATGTTTATATATGACTGAAACAGCAATAGGAAAAGAGTGTGAAAGTATTTGTGCATACTGAGCAATTTATGTAACTGTGGCTATTTTCAGAATGGAATATTACTTACTGTGCAGTATGTACTGTACACTGCACTGCCTACTCTCTCTCTCTATATATATATGTATAACCGTTTGCATTTTGCATGGTTTTGCATTTTGTGTTACGTATGTGATAGTAGGGTCTAAATCAAGGGTGCCCAGCCCTGTTCCTGGAGATCGACCTTTCTGCAGAGTTTAGTTCCAACCCTAATCAAACACACCTGTCTGTAATTATCAAGTGCTCCTTCAGATCCTAATTTGCTGGTTCAGGTGTGTTTGGTCAGGGTTGGAGCTAAACTCTGCAGGAAAGTCAATCTCCAGGACCAGGGTTGAGCACCCCTGGTCTAAATAATAGTTCTATCATGACAACTCTCTGAAGATTTTAACTTGGTAATGTATATGACAATGGTAATGTATTTAGTCTTGGTGGAATAGATCTGCTATGCTGCTGAATTTCTGCTGCTGTTGATTATTGCTGTTGTTGTAGATTATTGCTGCTGCTGCAAAGCAAGTATAGGTATTATTGCTACTGCCAATACATATGTCAATACCCTGCTATGAGTGTTTAAGACATATTGCTGCTACATAAATAGCATATATAGTAACCTGTACCAGATCTATACAGGTGGAGAGTTTCAGAAGAACTCTGAAAGCGTGCTGCGAAATGCTCTAGTGATTGCTAACCAGCCATTTAAATGTAGAGCCGCAAGCTCATTGGCTGCGTATGCAACATGAACCAATCAGCTTGTGCCAAATAGTTTAACGCTGTGAATATCACTAACGACCTATCAGCCTGCATCATCTAGAGTTTCACGACAGAACTTGGCATACAGTTGTGGTCAAAAGTTTACGCACACCTTGCGGAATCTGCTAAATGTTAATTGTTTTCACAAAATAAGAGGGAGCATACATAATGCATGTTATTTTAACTTAGTACTGACCTGAATAAGATATTTCACATAAAAGACATCTATATATAGTCCACAATAGAAAATAATAGTTGAATTTATAAAAATGACTCAGTTTAAAGTTTACATAAACTTGTTTCTTAATACTGTGTTGTTACCTGAACGATCCTGTTTTTTTTTTTTGTTTGTTTGTTTTTTTTTTTGATAGTTGTGGTAGTTGTTCATGAGTCCCTTGTTTGTCCTAAACAGTTAAACTGCCTGCTGTTCTTCAGAGAATTCCTGCAGGTCCCACAAATGCTTTGTTTTTTCAGCATTTTTGTGTATTTGAACTCTTTCCAACAATGACTGTATGGGTCTGAGATCTATCTTTTTACACTGAGGACAACTGAGGGACTCATATGCAACTATTACAGAAGATTCAAACGCTCACTGATGCTTCAGAAGGAAAAACAATGCATTAAGAGCTGGGGGGTGAAAACTTTTGAAATTTGAAGATCAGGGTAAATGTAACTTTTTTTCTGAGAAACATGTGAGTAAGTGAAAAAAAAAATATGATATTTAGGCCAAATAACAAAAATGTACACATCTTCATTCTGTTAAAAAGTTTAAACTCTTGGCTCTTAATGCATCGTGTTTCTTTATGAAGCATCAGTGAGCGTTTGAACCGTCTGTAATAGTTGCATATGAATCCCTCAGTTGTCCTCAGTGTGAAAAGATGAACCTCAAAATCATACAGTCATTATTGGAAAGAGTCCAAATACAAAAAAAGGCCGAATTTGTGGGACCTGAAGGATTTTTATGAAAAATAGCAGGCAGTTTAACTGTTCAGGACAAACAAGGGACTCATGAACAACTTAAAACACACACACACACACACACACAGCTGTGGATCATTCAGGTAACAACACAGTATTAAGAATCAAGTGTATGTAAACTTTTGAACAGGGTCATTTTTTATAAATTCAGCTATTATCTTGTGGACTGTATGTAAACGTCTTTATGTGAAATATCTTATTCAGGTAAAATAAAGCTAAATAAAAAATAACATGCATTTTGTATGATCCCTCTTTAATACTGTAGTTCAGTAAACAAGAACTTACATTTTAGACATAATGCCAGCTACTTTGCCTGCTTTCTGCGCTGTCAACAAAAATCGCTCCAAACAGAGAGTAGCTGTGATTTGTTCCCGAATGAGTGTTTTTGAACAAATCGATTGAGTGAATGATTCATTGGCTCACTTATGAAGAGTCACTTGTTTTGTACTTAAGTGATTTGTTCCTGAATAAATCAGTGTTTTTAAATCGAATGAGAGAATAATTAATTGGCTCACTTGTTTTGTTCCTGAATGAATTAGTGTGCTAGAACAAATTGTTAGAATAAATGATTTAATGACTCATATAGACAGTCACTTTTCAACACTTAATGGCATAATAATGTGATCTGCAGAAAGAGGTCCTGAAAAATCCCCACCAAACTCACTGAAGCTATAATACAATGCAAAACTAGCACTAATACAGTTGGAGATCATAACTAATCATTGTATAGCTGTAAATAATACACATACATTGTATTATAAGTAATATTTTACCTATAAATGATCGTTCTGAGATCACCAGATGGCCTTTATATATTGTAAAAAATAGACTATATATAGGATGTGCT
This sequence comes from Labeo calbasu, assembly GCA_019740295.1. NCBI lineage: Eukaryota > Metazoa > Chordata > Actinopteri > Cypriniformes > Cyprinidae > Labeo > Labeo calbasu. The sequence continues at coordinate 13,351 of JAHKKF010514611.1, forward strand.
ATTTTTATGTGTGTGTTCTGGCAACATATGTGTATCCGTAACCTTTTTGCTTACTGAGTACTCGGCGTCAGTCTCTGTGGGCATATAAAACAGATCTGCCGTATTCAAACCCCAGTCACATCGTCAGTCCTGTAGTTCTCCAGCTCTCTGACCTCTCCCCTGGGGTGGCTGCCTCGCGGGACAGCTCGTAAAAGCCTGTGGATAACTCCTCAGGTGCTCCCTGACCTCCCGCATCATTCACAAAGCTGGAAATACCTCCCCAGAGAGACAGACAGAGAGAGAGTTGACAGAGGATAACAGATTGAGAGATTGAGCAAGACGATCGGGGGCAGGGAGGTATGGAAGTATAGGAATTCAGAAGACATCACGCCACGCTTTCCAGAAAGATACAGGGAGAATTAAAAGAGACGGAGCTGCTGTGACACTGTATAAGTCCTCTATGTGATCCTCATCTCAATGGGGTTTATGGATATTTTATTGGCCAAACGTGAATTTTAAAATGACGTTTTTACAAAATAACTGCACTATTTAAAACAAATTGTTTTATAGGAAAAAAATACATAAAAGTACATAAAAGTACATAAAATATTGCATTTTGTAATTATTAAAATAATGCATGTAATTATTTAATTTAATTTAATTTAATTATTTTATAATATGATGGCTTCACAAAAAACTATGCTATTTACAAAATAACTACAACTATTTAAAACATATTGTCTTATATATAGGAAAAAATCTTAGTACATAAATGATTGCATTTGTAATTAAAATAATCCATGTGATCATGTTTGTTTGTTTGTATATTTTAGGCCATACATAATTTAAAAATTGGTTTAAAAAATAACTATGCTATTAAAATCTGATTACTAAATAAATAAATAAATATATAAATAAATATAATGAATGAGTATTTTTCAGGCCAAATATAATCTTAAAAATGATAGCTTTACAAAGTAATTATACTATTTAAAACATGAAATTGTAAACAAAATATAAGTACATTGAATTATAAAATTTTGTCATTGATTAAAATAATGCATAATGTGTTTCTTATATATTTTATGTATTTTAGTCTTATTTTAGTCTTATATTAATTTAAAATGATGGTTCCACAAAATAATTATATTGTTTAAAACTTTTTAAACTTTTTATAAACACGTAAGTACATTAAATTATTACATTTTGTAATTAAGTAAAATAATGCATGTGATTATGACTTCAAGAGGTTATTTATTTATGTATTTATTTTAGGCCATACATAATTGTAAAAATGATGGTTTCACAAAGTAACTGTTATTTAAATCTGAAAAGTACACAAAATAATTATATTTTGTAATTCATTGAAGTAATGCCTAGGTATTTTTTAGGTATTTTTAGGCCAAATATAAATTTAGAAATGTTAGTTTCACAAAATAATTACATGATTTAAAACAGATTATATTTTTATAAATAATAATAATAATCAGTACATTATGTTGTTACATTTTCTAGTTAATTAAAACAATTCTGATTATAGGTCAAAGATTAATTTAAAATGATGGTTCGATCAAATAATTATACTGTTTAAAACAGATTTTTATAAATATATAATAAGTACATTAAATTATTAACTTTGCAATTAATTAAAATAATGCATTTGATCATGATTAAATGAGCGTTTTTTTTATTTTAGGCAAAAAAAAATAATTAATTAAAAAAGATAGTTTCACAAACTAATTATACTATTTAAAATATAATTTACATTAATTACGTTATTTAAAGTAATGTGTGATTAAAATAATTAAAATAATTATAATTATAATATAAAATATATATTATTTAATATAAAATTATTATATTATAATTAAATAAAATAAGTAATAATAATAATAATTATAGTAATAGTCAAACTATAAATTCACTGTGTTCATGAACATTTTTTGTTCATCACAATATCATTAATGATATTTAGACTTGTTCAACCAACAAGTTTATTCCACAACCCATTAATTTTGATTAACAACCGCTGCAATGTTCCCAAAACATAAATGAATAAATAAATAAACACACACACACAGGAAAAAAAACAAACAAATATTGCATTAATATTTTGATGTTTTTCACACCTTTCCTATAGTTAAAGTCTATGTAATAATAGAACAAAATTATGAATCTACCCTTTCTTAAAATGCATATTTACCCATTCATGTCCCATATTTCGCATCGGTGCTCTGCATACAGGTCAGGTTTTATCTAGGGCAGCAAGTTTTCACCGTTTGTCTACGTTCTCCTGTTTATGCCGTTCGCGTCCTTCCAGCTTTAGTTCTGAGATCAGCTTTATGGTCTCTGCTGCATTCCGAGTCCTAGATCTGCATGGAAGGGCAGCTTACAACATGGCTTTATACGCTGTCAACCTGACAGTGCTGGTTGAAGGTCTATAGTAGCTCAGACGGATCTTTAAAGAGCCAAGCCTACACGACAGTGGGAAACAACAGAACACTGTTAAGTGAAACGTGGCTCTGGATCGTACCGTTCTCTAGGGTTTTTCCCAGCCCACCTAATTGACTGGCCAACAGTGAATCAGCGAATAGTGTGAAATATCTGACAAGGACTCAATACCAGCAGCAGTAAGCTGCCATGACATGAGAGCGTCTCGACTATTCATTGGTAAACAAAGAGAGCTTTCCCTACAATGTGTTTCAAAGCGACAGAAGAATAACAGCGATGCATTGACTGTTATAGGTACAACAGCTTCTCTTTGGAGATCTCCCCACGGGGTGCATATTTAAAAATGAATGCGCTCGTCTTTGAGTTGATTAGCATAACTTCCAGCTGAACCTGAACCTGAAAAAACAAGATCTTGGCCTTCAGACTGGGTAGTGCAACTGATATGTTAATTTAACATTGTTACATCAGGCCGACCTTCGCCAGTGTGCACTTGCATCAGTGAGATTTTTAGATTTTTTCTTTTTAGTTGCTTCCTTTTGATTTTCTTCTTCCTTTCATGGGTCACGTGCAGCTATTGTGATATTCCTTTTTTTCTTGTTTTTTTTTTTGGTGGGAGCAATGATTCATTGTTTAAATTTTAAAGAAGTTTAAGAAAAAATAGGGTAATTAATATATTTATTTATTTATTTGGTAGTATTTAGTAATATTTTCAGAAAAATATAGAAAGAATTATAAGAAACATGTAAGTCTTGTGATAATAAAAAAAAATCTGAATTTGAATGTGAATGTGATAATGTTTATTTATTTATTGCTGCCTTATGATTTTGCTTCTTCCTTTCACGGGTCACATTTATTTATTTATTTATTTTAGGCCAAATATAAAATTAAAAAGATGGTTTTGCA
>JAHKKF010514612.1:5114-34479 GCA_019740295.1 Labeo calbasu
AAAACCATTGAGAATTTTTAATCAAAGTATATTAGAGACTTTTCATTAAGACCCTAAAGAATCATATCAACATGTGGAAAATGGGCATCCGATGACCCTTTCTTTGCGTACAAAAAGTATTCTCGTCGCTTCATAAAATTCAGATTGAACCACTGATGGCAGATGGGCTATTTTGACGATGTCTTTCATACTTTTCTGGGCCTTGACAGTGGTATTTACCTGGCAGTCAATGGGACAGTCAAAAGCCTCACGGTTTTCATCCAAAACATCTTGAATTGTGATTCGAAGACGAACGAAGCCTTTACTAGTTTGGAACGACATGGGGGTAAGTGATTAATGACAAAATTTTGAGTAAGTCTGTGCTTCAAAGAATTCAAGATTTACAACAGTTTAAGTTGTAAATTTCATTTTCAGGTCTATGCTCAAAAAAAATGACTAAAGGTAATAAATGGATCACTATTCCGTAAATTTCACAAATTTAATTTAGTACCGTAAAATACCCTAAATTTATATATATATATATATTAACAAATAGTTTTAAAGTGAAATATAGTACATTATTTCCATTGAAGTTTACGCTATAGTTTTTATGTGCACCAGAGATTAATACTAGAAAATATCAGATATCCATCCAAAGATTTATGTTCAAGTGAATCTCATGCTCTCTTATAAATGTTACTCTGACTGTAGTAAATGAAGCAGCTGTGAAATCTGACATTATATATACACCTAAATAATATTACATCCTTAAAGGTAAAATCCAGACTGCTTTTTAAACTTGAGTCTAAATCCAAAATAGTTTGCAGCTTGTGAAGCTACTTTTTTTTTTTTTTTTATTTAAAGGCAAGCTGTAGTTCACTTCACCTTGAGGAGCACAACATAATGACAAACACAAAGCACAAAAGAGACTCTGGTTCTTTTCCTCAACTTTAATTGCTCTCTCTAGCCATTTGATGACAGCGAAAGAACAAGCGTGGAATCGTTTCATGAGGGACTACAACAGTATCTTTGAGCAATAGTTTTATTGTTTTTTTTTCCCTTGTATTTATTTTTTATGAATTTTTTCAGTAGGTTTTTAGTCACCTTTTTCCTGTAAAAAGTATTGCAATTAACAGACCTCAAACTGAAAACCGCTGACATCACAATTAAATAGAACAATAAAAATAAAAAAAGGCGTAAGGACAGCAGCGTTCCTCGCTCACTGAACTGTATCTTCTTGTAAAAAAACAAAACAAAAAAGTCTGTAGTCCACAATAGGTCATACAGTCCTGTGACGTGATCTCGCTCAAGGCCGATGAAGAACGTTGCTGTGGATTGGCGGGAAATTCCAGATCCATGGAACGAGATGCTGAACTCACCCACACAAATCTTCATTCAGTCAGTCATTCACTCGCCGATTCGTTCATTCAAGCGCGTTTCTGGAGAGGAGCCTGTCGGCGCGGAGAGCTCGGAACCAGACTGCTATGCTGAGGAAAATGACAACGTGAACATGCAGTAACGATCAGGTATGGGCTGGATTTTCCTCCTTTGATGCTCTTTTATATACCACACAACTCGATAATGTGCGTAAAAAAGAACAGAACGTTAACCGTTTCCAACGGATGTCCCGCCGATCCGATAAAGCCTCACCCTGAGCTGCTATTTTGATATAAACCACTAAACCTTCCCCAGGGCTGGAGAAAAGGCCTCGTGGGAGCCCAAAAAGTCGTCAATCCGTTGCGTTCGTCGCGGTACAAAGACGCTATTATTCTGCGTGGTTATTACACGTCCAAACAGCTAGCAGTCACAAAATAAACTTCAATAAATAAAATGACAAGCGCTGGCATTTATAATTCTTTCTCTGGAAGTTACAAAAGCAGCAGCTAGTTATCCTTTATATAACTGCCTTATAATCAGAATATTTGTTTCATCACATAACAGATTTGCATTTACTGTATAGGAAAAAAATAGAAGAAGTCTTTTTGTATTCATGTGACCATACTGTAGCATTTCTCTTTGCAAACTTTACTCTGTTTTACAAAAAAGACAAAGCACAATTGAAGGCATTCACAAAACTTGATGCCACCGTGTTAAAGTTTTCTTTTTAATATTATCTATACATTATATTACAGTATTAACAATGCTTTCTTGTGGTTTTCTACCCATTGGGTAGGATATGTGCATAATATATTCAAGTTATATACAGCACCGTACAAATAAACAGAGTCCGACTACTGAAAGAAGCACCATAGGAAGTGAGGCACAACAAAGGTGGGGACTTTTGAGTGCAAGTGGGTTTCTATGTCTGCTTAAACATGACTGTTAGGCACCGAATTTGCTCATGTAAATAGTAACATGCAAACCTCTCGGCTGCAAACGTAAAAAAAGAAAAACACATTTGGATTCGTTTTCCTAGCACGGCTATGACGGCGGAAATGCGCAAATGTTAACGAAGAAAGCCAAAACAGGGCGCGAACGTCTATGTCTCGGTTGGTACGCGAATATAAAGTAATGGGAAAGCGGACATAGGCCTACATACCGAACGAACAACAGCAGCAGCGGTAGCAGCGCGTAGCAGCAGCAGCAGCAATACAGTACAAACTCAAACTGCGCGGTCAGAATGAGTGACGGGAAGCAGAGCCAATGACGGGAGGCCAAAGTTTCGAAGCCAAAGCGGATGGGCGACAGGAGAGTCTTAGTATTCAAAGGGGAAAAAGGTCATATAAAAGCCTATTTGAGGTTGGGAAGAGTGGCGTTCCCACCCACTCTGACTAAATATTCTCTCAAAATGGTCACTTTAATAAATAGCTAGTTAATAAATAGGTTTTCTATGGGACTTTCTAAAGGGAAGGCCAAACAACGATGGAGTACAAAGCTCAGGTGTGATCAAAAACACAATCAACATGTCTGAAAGCATTCCAAACGTGTGCCATGTGATTGAATACGACTTCAAATGAAGAAAGAAAATAGGGGGATGTACCTCGACATGATTGGTACACGTTTCGAACTGATAAACGAATAAATACTGATGACGAATAACAGATAAAAGCGTGTTCCTGCGCAGCCTCGGAATAAAACGGCGCTCCAGGATACAGGATAAAATATGAGATCCGTATATGATCGTGAACTAAAGTATAGTATGGATAACTGGAAAAAACTATACGCATGCTTTCTTAGTGGAAAACGAGATATGACACACTCATTCAGAAGGGGACAGGATGTGCATAAGACTACAGTTCCCATGATTCCCTTGCACTTGGACCCCATGACAATGCTGAAGTGACGTAAGTTTAAAGTGCTACTCGACAGGATGAAAGTGGCGCGTGTGTCGTGACTTCCATCCGCAGATATCCATGCCAATATCTCTCGCTTGGTCAGTGGAAAAAGTGATCTGGAATTTGAACAGCTTGTTAAACCCCCTCTTTTTTTTTAAATAAGTGCCATGATGCAGTTCAGGTGTGGAGATTTTAGGCTGGATCAGAGTTCTACATCTCCATTTCAGGAAAACAAGAAACGAGAAACGAGAAACGTAAAAAAGGAAGAAAAAAATCCCGGGAACCATGTGGATTGACGTATGACAAGTAACTAAGGGTAGCTGTTTCTACTCGTTAAAGAATAAGTGCAACGTAAAGACTTTTTGTCGTAGTTGTTGTTGTGAGTCACATCCCCAAGATTTAAGATTTTTTCATGGCACTCAATTTGGATTTTGATTGGTTGTGAACAGTTTTTTTTTTTTTTTTGTGCACGAGTCCTGGAAATGCACAAACAGATAGAAAATTTTTCAATCCTATGACCTATGTGGTCTCTCACGCAAACAATCTGTGCCAACACACGTGTTCTTTAAATACAGGAAAGCATACAAAACCAAACAAACAAAGAGATTTAGCCGAAGAGCCCAAACATCCATACAAGGCCCCGAAGTTCTAGCAAAAAAAAAAATACAAAAAAATAAACTTTGTAAGCTTGGTTCCTCAATTTTCGATTCAAATTGTGCAAGGGGAGTACGCTAACAGCCACTCCCCTTTAGGTCCAGGAGGAAGTACCAGAGAGCACAGGTGACGGCACACGCTCTCTACTGCCCTCTCCAGGTGCGTCCTAGTCACACGGGTTTGTCGCGCCGGCTATCCTTAACCTTGACGAACAGGGTTGTGCTTGCGCCAGGCTGGGCGGAGCGGCTGGCTGTCCTCTGGTTGGAGGGTGGTGCGTTATTGCTGTGCTGGTGCAGGAAGGAGGCGGAGCCTGGGTACGTCTGACCCATCACCTCGCTATAGGTGGGCGGCGGCCCCTCCACGTGTGAGTTCGAGGCACTCTTGCCAGAGTTGCTGCTCGGGGGCCGCGGGCCGCCTCCATGCACGTAAACGTCTATCAGGTCGCTGTCGAAAATGGTCCGGTTGGGGGGCGCACGCACCGACGCGCGGCTGAGCTCGAGCTGCTGCTCGGGGTCTCTGAGCTGCAGGGTACACGGGCCCTTGTAGGGCGGCAGCTCCTCACCATCTGACAGGCAGATGGTGGGCGGCAAGTGGATGTCCTGCTGCAGGTATGGGTAGGTGGGCTGGAAGCGGCTGAATCGGTCCCTTTGCATAAATGAAGGCGGGTTGAAGCGCTCTCCGCTCCGTGGCCCATACATCACCTGAACACAGAGAAGAAAACATTCATGAAACATTTAGAAATTGACCAAAAATACAGTAAAAACAGCAATAATTAGAAATATTTTTACAATTTAAAATGTAATTTATTCAGCATCATTTCTTCAGTTTTCAATCAAATGATCTTTCAGAAATCATTCTAATGTGCCGATTTTTCTACTCAAGAAGCATTATTATTATTATCAATGTTGAAAATAGTTGTGCTGCTTCATATTTTTGTTGAAACCATTCCAGTACATTTTTCCTGGATTCTTTGATCAACAGAAAGTTCATGCATCCTTGCCAGACAAAAGTATTAACCTCTGAACCCCAAACCTTTGAACAGTAGTAAACATTAAATATATGCACTGTTATATTGTTGCATGTAGCAAAAACGATATAATCGTGTTTATTTAGTGTAAATATAGTCATTTCAGAGCATAAATGTTGCAATATGTGACCCTGGACCACAAAACCTTAAAGTCTTAAGTAGCACGGGTATATTTGTAGCAATAGCCAAAAAATACATTGTATGGGTCAAAATGATCATGTTCCATGAAGATATTTTGTAAATTTCCTATTGTATACATCTCAAAACTTTTTGATTAGTAATATGCATTGCTAAGAACTTCATTTGGACAACTTTAAAGCCGATTTTCTCAATATTTACATTTTTTTGCACCCTCAGATTCCAGATTTTCAGATAGTTATATTTGGGCCAAACCAGACATGAATGTTAAGTTTATTTTTTCGGATGATGTATAAATTTCATTTAAAAAAATTGACCCTTATGACTGCTTTGTGGTCCAGGGTCACATATATTGATTGTCCTTAAAATACTGTGATTTTCGTGCATATTTTTCTCAGCTATGCTGCCCAGCCATAATCTTAAGAGCAATTAATAATATTTTGCAGAAAGGTTGAATAATAGGTCATGTCAGTTAACTAACCTCAGTGGCTCCTTGTTGCGTCACCAAACTATCTGTTGGCCATGCACAGCCATCCTATGACACAGAAGAAAGAAGGCCGATGTGAGTCATGCATTAAAAAAAAGACATAAAATCAACTTCATCTCATGCATTAGACTTTTGAGTTTGGTTAGAGGAAAACTCAAATTCGCTCGAGGCATAGTTGAATAGTTGATCTAAATGCACGTACAGTAAATATGAGAATACATTAATATCATGGATTATTAATTCAAGACCGCTGGTTAGTCTCGTGGCCTCTAAACATGCAGCTGTAGAAACTGTGCTGTTCTCTAAATTTACGAGCTTGTTTCTGAATTTAAGAGCTTGGTTTCTTTCATGCTCTGCATCTGTTCATAAATCACATCTTCACCTTCTTCCTATCTTTTTATGACCCTCTCTCTCGTTCTGGGAGGTGAAATGGACTGCAGTCTAGACGAGCACATCTCTGCTCGCAACTACATGAAGTAAATCAACATAGGGATGTGCAGAACTTATCTCCAAAATCTACAACTAAAACCCTGTATGTTTAGGTTGGTTTAGCATCAAACAGACATGTTTCTTAGTAAAATATGGATAACTCTATCCTTTATTGCACAAAACTAACAAAGTCAGAACGAAAGACAGAAAACAGAGACCTGTGGATTATAATGCATGATAAAAAAAATATTAAAAGCACTAGTAAACCACACTAATGGAGCCAGTCAACCATCCTGACCCATCCCTACTAACTACATAATGCATTTGTGCAGGTGTACCGACACAAAGACCCTGAAGCTGGCACGCACATTGCCGAGTCCCATATGAGCCCGGTCACAAAGTCACACACATGGTGATCAAACAAAAGAACAGGAACTCTACACCCACTCAGAGCTCACACAGACAGGACACACATGGTGACTGGAGAATCAAATGAACACCCACTCAGATTAAAACACACACACACACACACACACACTTACCGGCTGCATGCCCTCCTCTCGTTGACGGGCCTGGCTGTGGCGTGTGAGGAAGGCCCAGGCCGACAGCCGATAGTGGTTCAGCAAACAGATGATCACAACTACCATTACAGTCATCACCACAATTATGATTATTATCTGAACAAACTCCAGTTCAGCTGCAAGACAAGAAAACAGAGAGAAAATCATTAGCATATTTCACACATTCACAGAGCTGCAGAAGTTGCAACATTTTACATTTTCCATAAAAAATTATTGGTGTTTCCCTTGCAAAACTCACTGTTAGAGTTTTTTATTGCTTGTTTTATTGTCTGCCATGTGAAAATCATAAGCCTGATTGCCTAAAAAGATGAACACCACATCTAACTTCAAAAATGCACAAAGCTTGACTAGATATCATTCATGTTTGTAGCATAAACAGTACAAGACAATATTTTGCATTCATTTTTAGGGGTTGTGGTTCATTAAAAATAGTAATAGTAATTACAGTTAATGATTTATGAACTTTTAAGAATGTCAGAGAGGCGGTGTAAAGCTCGATGGATGCTTAGGAACACAAGTAATGGCATAGCAAGCCCATCACATTCTTCATTCTTACCACCAGGGGGCAGTAATGTGAACACAAGTGAGAGTATTGAGATTGGGTGGGGGAACAGACCAAAATCAGACTCAAAAAGTGACGCAACAGACTAATCCACAAAACTGTGATAACATGACATTTCAAATGGCTTTTTTGACCTACATCAAGTCGAGAATGGAAAAAAAGAGAAAAGAGAAAGTTTTAGGGTCATTTTTATTTTTCATTTATTATGAGCAGCACAGGTCAATACGTCTGAGCATGTGCACTAACTGCTAGGCCACAGCTCTGATTTTATAAAACTGATGGGTAGACCTTACTTAATCAAAGGAAGGAATTCATTTTTTATGTTAATCTTGTCATACTTGTTCCTCTCAGAGGAGCATCATCCTTTGAAAAGATCTACTCATCATTGTTTTAGAGATTCTTCTTCAGCAATTGTGAAAAACGATCAGATGTGTTGTTACAAACAGGGTAGACCTCTCTTTCAACCTCTTACCGACCTTTGAACACACCCCACCCTGCCGACACACTTTCACACAGATGGACCCAGTCAATATGGACTTGCTCTCCAGTCACATGAAAACATGTAGATATGTTCCACACTTAGGCTACATTCAAAGAAAACTTGTGATCCCTGCTCCCCACACAGTAACTCTGACAATTCCATCTTACACATCAAGGTTTATGCTTTCAGACAATGGAAAAACTGCTGCAAAGCTGCAACACTGAAGTAAACACTCACGCAAACACCATCAGTTGTCTAAGAGGGTAATCATTTTCCAACATACGGCTATGACATCAGCAACACACAGTGGACTTTGTTTTACGCAGGAGAGAAGGTCTGAATGAAACAGGTTCTTTGATGGTCCTTTCCCAGAAACTACAATTCATTAAAATTTCATAACTGGATCTTTTGGTGAAAACACCAGTCTTCTCTTTGGTGATGTATTCTGGACGTCTCCCATCATGTAGCCCACCTAAACCTGCCCCTGCACGCTTATCTGCCCCCACTTTTGAGTGCAACGTCCACATCTCACAATCCAATCACTAGTTGAGGCAATAAACCAAGTCCTTGCTTGACATTTTTTCTTTTCTGATAATCCGTTACACTCGGATAAACATCACAATACTTAAGAAAAGGTCTGTCGCTAGTTTCATTTCAATGCAACTTTAAAGTACTGGTGCAGAAAATAAAATTAATCAATCAACCTCAATAACCAACTTGACGGTTGTTGGATGACTAGTCAACCATCCTGACTATGGATAGCCTGTTTTTATTTAGGTGAGCCATCTCAAACTTTGGTTTCTGACCTTTCCATCATGGCCACTTTCTCTCTACAAGAACAAGGCCGTACCCAGAATGCAGTTGGCCCATGTAGTGACACTGTTAAATAAGCTGCGTTGGCGCTGGCTCTTTGCCACAGCTCCTCTGGAGAGAGTGCTTGCAAGACAAGGCCCCATCTGTTGAGGGCTTGGAGGAGAGGACCAGAGACCAGACGCATCCCAGGAGTTAACCCAGCACAGGAGATAAAACGGCCCAAATCTGCTACCCCTAACCGGATTATGGCCTGGACCAACTCCAAGAGACAGACAACTGGTGGTAGATTGAGGGGGATGGGGTGAACAAGTAACTGACACATCTCAACCTTTGGGACACTAGGGTTGTAATCTTAGCCAACCTGGAGTACCAGGCACTGCTCAAGCACCATTCCTCCATCCAGGACTGTCCGCCGCTGCTGTAACACACTGTAACAGTTTTCTCTAAGCCGCCAGGCTAATCTTATCAGAGTAGCCTCACTCTGTCCTCCTTAAGAATGGCCTGTTCTGACCCAAACAAGAGGTGATGGCATCTAATGCGGTAAAAATGGACACCAGGGTGGGCTCGATTGAAAAGGGTGTGAGGTACAGGTGTTCAATCCATTCAACAGGTTGGTACCGTCTTGTCTAATTTTCTTGGCTAAACAATCGATACCTGTACCCATACCAACTCTACATCTATCCCTCACAGTTTTAATTTGTCAAATTGAATTTGCCATCTAACCTTACTAGGGTCTATTAAAAGTAGGAGCGTATCGGGTATGTCTGGTCTTAATTTGTTTTAGCCAAATTAGCTGCTACTCAGACACCAATGAAACTGAATTCAATGTGAGTCATCAGCGCTGTTTCATCACTACGCTATCAGCGCAAGTTACGTAAACTCATAATCCTATATAAAATCATATTCTTTGAGCCTCGTTTAACCTTCCCTGTGCTAATCAGAGGGCTCAAGCATCCAAGTCAGACGTGACGGCATCCCGGAAGATCTGTTAATGTGTTATGATTACAGATACAAACCCCAGACAGAGCAGACACAACAAACCGTCGTCAGCCTGTTTGCGACAGGGCAGAAATGTAAACAGGCTGCGATAATGTGGCAACAACTGCACAACAGCGAGGGAGAGAGGCAGCTGGGCTAATTCGGGTTAGCCTTATGTGGACTCTCTGAGATCAGACAGCTCAATCCTCTTACGGCTACGTATGCTGCTCCATTGTGTTGTTAGTTAAGAGGAGATATGCGCTAACACCTGTCACAGAGCCTCTAACAGGCTCTTAGGTGAACTGGGTGCACGTCGTTCAAGCAGTCGTCACCTCGTCTCTAAGGTCGGAAAGCCTTGGGTGTGCTGGAAACTGCGGGACTGCTCTCTTCTACGGAGGCCATTCTGTTTCTGAGCTGAAGGAAATGGAGGAGGCATTACATAAGCCTATCCGAAACTTTTTTCCCCTCTCCCTCACTCTCTTTTTTATACTGTGCTCACAAGCTGCAAAGACAACCAAGTCTGGCCTCCAGATCTATATTTCATGAAGCCATTTCCTGTTTCCTCCTCTCCACAGTTTCATAACAGAAGGAAAACAGCTGTGCTCTCACGATCTGGGAGGAAAGAAACGGAGCGGGTGGAGGAGGAGGAGGGGGAGAGAGAGGCTGGAGAATGGGGACTGCTGCTCACTGCCAGCCATCTGTGCTCCGTCTCCAAATGTCTCCCCGGTACAGTACTATTCTCAAGGAGTCGGGCACAGTGCGTGGAGATCATGTCATGAGAGAGCCAACAGTTGAACTCACAGCAGTGAGGGAAACTTCTTAGAATGGGCTTTGAATTCATACCAAAGCACACATTACACAACAGATTTCCAAGGGAAAGAGCGTGTGTGCAGTGAACGACTAATTTCCAAGTGACTTCATCGGCATGGCAAGACAGCGGGGACGAGAGAAAAACATTAAAAGTTTCCTTGCGTCCTCTCTAGTTCAGGCCAGCTTGTGTAGCAGGGAGTACAAACAACACTAAAAGTGAGCATCCCCAGTGGATTCCACGCACAAACCTACAGCTGAACATACAGCCATCCATGTCGGCGTTCAGGACCACGGGTTGTACTGGAGGAAAAACAGAGATGGACGTATCCAGTCATAACACCACTGCTTCATCAAGCACAAGCCCTAATCTAGTTAACCATCCATTCACCCACGTCACTGCGTGCACCAGACAACAAAGGCATTATGGGAACTTGAGAGGGGACGCATTGCCCCCTCCTCCTGTGTTATCTGAGTTGTCCCATCAGAATGCCAGACAAAAGGAAAGGGCACAAGCCAGACGCCCATGTGGGATGGAGACTTGTGAGACGGCAGGTTTCACCCAGAAACACAATCATATGGGAAGACTGAACCACATCTCACTGCTGCAGTAAATGCCCCTTTCTGGAACATTCCCTAGCAACATGCTATGAGTCACTTTATGAGAGGCTGTGGAAGGGGCAAAATAACGAAAGAAAGAAAGCAAGCCAGAAAAGAAATGTCGCTAGACCGAAGTATTGCTGTTTCAGTAAATATTTGCAGGCTACAACTGTGTGGGACTTGCTCTATCCAGAAAGGACCGAGAAGAAAGAAAGAGGCATCGAAGCATTGTGGAATTTTCTCGTTCTTCTGTTTTGGGGAAACTGAGAGAAAGGGGAGGGTGAGCTTGTGAAGTCTTTCACCAGAGCAGCCCTTTTCTGGTGTGACAGACATTTTCCATTCACACACAAGGTGTATGAAAAAACGCAAGAGACGGAGCGCGAGAGAGACTGAGAGTATGTGGGAGACAGGGGAAAGGAAAGAGAGAAAGTGAGGACACTTCAATAAACTGAGTCTCATGGAACAAATGAGATCAGAGAACAACTCAAAGAGCCACCCAAAAAAACAAAGCCGGGCCAAATCTATGGACCTGAGGCACACCGCATTCAATCGCTGAGTATAAATGAACGCTGCTATCTGACGCATGGCCTTTCACAGTGGGAGAGATAGCAGGAAGTGCGACAGAGAACTAGGGCGCATTTAATCGTGCCAGTGGCAGAAGCTATTCGTCTGTGCCTCGCTGGCAAAGCGGCACTGTCACCTAAGCAGGGCGCAAGCCACTGACCTCGCTCTCTAATCTGAGATAAAGCACTCGTATTAAAGAGACGCCCCATACGGGCGCCAGACACGTCTAGACTCCCCATGCCATAACACCCACTTTTCTTTAATTATTTAACCTCCTGGTAAGACTGTACAAGATAAGCTCTGCCTGGGCCCAGACGCCACCTGCTACAGAGTCCCCCTACTCCCACCCCCAACCTATAGCTCATCTCATCCCACCGGTGACACCGACTTACCACAAATATTGTTTTACACCCCTCTCCTCCTCTTCTTCCATTCGACACCCCCTTCTCTTCCTCCTCCACCTCTCACTACCGTTCGCCCAGGCGGATTGAGTCATATCCCCTTGAAACAGGACCCAGCCCTGGGTTTAGTTCTTCATCAAATAGTGTTTGGTACATGATGTTCTTTCTGTAGTTCTGACGGCATGACAGAGCTCTTCAAGCACTCTATGGTGCAACAGCATGCGTACAATATACATCAACCTCTGGAAACTTTTGGTTCCTGGTACATGTGTGTATACTAACATGCTTCATTTGCAGATTTCAGAATCACAATCACATTTCACCCTCATAATCAGTGTTATTCCATGGTGAGGTTGCTACTCACTGGTGGTCTCTGTCCACTGGGAAGTCTTGAGAGCAGGCATGTGGGGACCTCACACTGAGGCATGCTGGGATACTACACACTCTGCTCAGACCCACATCCCGAAGGGATGAAAAGAATTTAGATTTTTACCACCTATTGTAAAAAGGCAGACGATCGAGGGTCGCACACAGCTGTTCCAAATCTCTGGGAATGCAGAGTTTTCGGATCTATACAGTTGTACTTCCATAAGTTTGTATTTCTGAGTAGGAGGAGAACTGACTGGATTGTGAAAAGTGAGCATTCAATACCAGAATGGAGACCTTGTACACACTATTACATTAACGTTAACTGGCATTAAATTGCTGTTTTAACTTTTGAAAGGTTGCTCTGCCTACAACAGTAGCCTAAAATGTCACACAAAAGTTAAAGCCATTTAGAGGCAGAGCAGTTTGATGAAAGATTAACATTTGTTTTCCATTAACATGCGCTGACAAACTGCACAACAATACCAGGAACAAGTATTTAAAAGGATATAGGGTCAATTTTAATTTCATTTAGACTTTAAATTGCTTAACATGGCACAGAGGATGGAAAACCAGCAGAAACAATATGAAGATGTTTAACTGGCTGTGTATTTTTTTGCACTGGTATCAGTGAGCCAAACCCTCATTTTTGGATCAAAAGATTAAATTGCCATAGTTACCCTCATTTTAAAAGTTCCATTTTCCTCCATTTTGTTTATCTGCTCTGCATGAACTGAACAACAAATGATTAGAGAGCAAATGGCTCGGTGGCTCTTACAACAGATACAAGTGACACAGTGCAAATAGCTCTCAAACATGCATGTGTCATGCTGCCAAACCCCAGACAAACTCTATGGTTTCCCTCTGTGATAATTTCCATTATCTCTTTGGAGAAGTAAAGAAAGAACGCTAAGCCTTGATAGCTTTAGTCCTGGCAGGAGAACGTCTTCTAAACATAGCGGTGGGAGACTCGAAGAATAACGGTGAACATCAAGTCAACATCATCATGATTATGACTGGGTTCAGCATGTGACTTCACTGACTGTTGTAATACGAGATGTGAAGGTAAGAGCCCATCCTATCTGAATACTGACTCACTAGATTAACACACAAACAACCCCTCGGCCTCCATGTGCTCCCTGAGGAACACGCTACCTCCAGTGCATCATCTCCTACGCAGCTGACACTGCAGTACACGCAGAGAGAATGAGTGGTTGACGAATGGGACCAAAAAAAGAACTGGAAACAAAAAAAGTTTGACAGAATAAAACATGCTAGTAATGTCCATTTTGATCACAGAATGGACAGTTCTTCGCTTGGAGGCTGACTGGTCATCTACATCGATATACACTGCGCGGTGCGCACCCACCAAAGAACTACCAACCAACTTACTTTACATGTCGAAGAAAAAACACTTTGATCATGAATTTGCTTATACATTATAATAGCAATAAGACACTCAGGCTTGTGCTATATTGTAAATTGTCATTATGTAAAGGGTCATTTCATCCAAAAATGAAAATTACCCTATGATCTACACACTGTTCTAGGTGTAGATGGCTTTCTTCTTTCACACAAATACAACTGGAGTTATATTTTAAAAATGTCTTGCCATTGATTGGCTGTTGAGATTTTTAAATCCAATAAAGTGCATCCATCCATCATAAAAAGTGCTCCACACGGCTCTGGGGGTTAATAAAGGTCTTCTGAAGTAAAATGTGTTTGTGTAAGAAAAATATCCATATTTAAAACTTTATAAACTGTAAGCCATTCCAGCGGATAACATAGTATGTAGGCATAGCGTAAGCTTCAGTGAGAATATGCTAGTCTCACAAGAACCAAGTTTTGTTTGCAGCAAAGGAAAACCAGTCTCCTCTGGCTTATATCGCAATCCTCCAACATTTGTCTTTACAAATCCATGTTTTGTGCTTCTAATTCATGACCGGTGTTTTGTTTGGTTGTCTCTTCTGTGCTTTTCAATGTTCATCACCACGCCCACCCACATTCACCTATAGATTATGTTTATTTTTCTTACACAAATGCATTGATTCACTTCAGAAGGCTTTTATTAACCCCAATGGATCCATGTGGAGCACTTTTTATGATGGATGGATGCACTTTATTGGACTTCAAAATCTCAACAGCCATTTACTGCCATTATAAAGCTTGGAGGAGCTAGGACATATTTTAATATAACACAGAGTGCATTCATCTGAAAGAAGAAAGTCATACACACCTAGGATGCCTTGAGGGTGAGTCAATCATGGGGTAATATTCATTTTTGGGAAAACTATCTCATTAAGGGTTTCCAGTTACTTCACAGCACTCTTTAGCCGTAGTTATACTGACAATACAGAATGTCCTTTTGTATCCTTGTGGTTAAGCATCCATAAGGACAAATGATATTGACAGGTATAAACAACACATTAATTGTCTGGTCGTTCACTTATGACCCAGTGTAGAAATCAATATTCGATTCCATAACTGTATTTTACAAGCCATTTGCTGGACAGTTTGTAAACAGAGCTGTACAGCATCCTGGGACAGGGGAAAACACTCAAACAGTCATATTTAAATCCAGGATCCAAAATGTACTTCTTGACATCTGACAATTGTAGGTTAGCAAATAGTATTTAAAAGCCATTAATTCATGTATTCTGCATTATTTTTAATAGAAATATGTGACTCTGGACCACAAAACCAGTCATAACCAGCCATTGGTGTATGGTTTGTTAGGACAATATTTGGCCGAGATACAACTATTTGAAAATCTGGACTCTGAGGGTGCAAAAAAAAAAATCAAAATATTGAGAAAATTGCCTTTAAAGTTGTCCAAATGAAGTTTTTAGCAATGCATATTACTATCCAAAAATTAAGTTTTGATATATTTACTGTAGGAAATGTACAACATATCGTGATCTGATACAAAATAACATGATCTTTACTTAAAATCCTAATGATTTTTGGCAAAACAAGAAAAATCAACAATTTTGACCCATACAACGTATTGTTGGCTATTTTTACAAATATACCCGTGCTACTTAAGACTGTTTTTTTTGGTCCAGGGTCACATATAGTTTGTCTTTAAAACATTTTAGCAGTTTTCAACAAACCACACAGGTCACTTGCATCATAAACCATCCTCATTCTTGCAGTAAAACTGCACTGGTTACAACAATGTGAAGACAGAGTGAATTTGTTACTCATATTTTCATTTTGGTAGCTTATTGTGAGAAATATTCTGAATACGTCGCCACAAAGTTCTGGAGGAAAAAACAATGTTAAATTTTAACTTGCATTTGTTAGTTATTAAGTGTTAAATTTTAGAGCCTGTTTATATGTAACTCAACATATAATATAACAGGCAGCATTATATATGTCAATCTCATGTGACTGAGGTGCTTGTAATGTGATAAGCACAAATGTGAAAGTGTTTAAATAAAACATATATAGTGAGATAATACAAACAGGGGCAATTTAAGTGCTAATTTTTCCCAGACACGCCAACTGCTGACTGTCTTAATAAAATAATGCTCCCCCATTCTCTCAGTTCGGGGTCAGGTGCAGAAAGGGGTGACCGACATAATCAGATCCCCGACAGACTTTCAAATGAGGGTCAAGACACATCCCTCCCCCAGTTTCAGCCACCAGAAACACAACAACAAAGCTATAATGTGATGAGGGTTTAATGCTGCTATAAGCTGTTTGTATATAAGACACAGAAGAAATGCTATACAGTAATACTGCAATGCAATATGCAATTTTGTGTATGTGCAAAATAAGTACAACTGAGAATATTACGATATTACTAAAATGCATGTTTTATTTGGTAATTGCATTTCCAAAAACCTAGCTTTATGATCCCTTTCTGCATTTAACGTAAGTATTCAATGATTTGTGCTTCACTCAAAAATAATGTTCCTTATTTTATAACATGTACTTTAGTAAGTACTGCTGTTTATTACTGTGTGTTGTTATATTGGGGCATATTAATGGTAATTATTCCTTTAATTCATTTAGTAAAAAAATGTGGAAAATATGCCGTAGTAGGATTTGGCTCATTGTCTTGAACATATGTTCTGAAACAATCACAACACAGAAGATTCCACAAATCCAAGCATCATCATGTGCTGTGAAATATAAACCTAAAACATTCAAATGACTGCTAAAATACGCCTATATAAGCAGGTTCTTTTCTAGTAATCGCCTATGCAAAAAAGATTGTTTTTATATTCAAATCAGGCAGTCTGCACTCCACGAGGACAAGCACGATGAATGAGAAGCTAAGGGTTACGGCAGAGACCTTGTGACCTTTCAACCCTGAGAGCAGGGGGTAGGAGGGCTGCTGTCTGAGAGCAGGACCCAGTGCATGCATGCCTGATGAGAGGGGATGGGTGTGAGACACACAGTCTGATAACATCACGTCTGATCTGATTCTGTTGCGTCTGCTGTCTGCTCGGCTGTCTCTTTTGCCCCGAGCACCAATGCACCATTTTACAACAACAAAAAAAGGCAGCGGAAGGGAGGCCAGACGCTGTGTGTGTTATGCGGACAAATCGTTTACATTCCTCTGTAAAATCTAAACAGCTACGCTGCTTTAGATAGGTCTGCGTTCTGCCACGACTGTTTTGAAAACCACACGCAGGCTTTTTTTTTTAAATCTAACGTCTATGTCTGCATTAAAAATGTGTTTTTCTTCTATAAACTTCCTTTACTTATATGTTCTGTTTTTGCATTCAGACAATAAAAGGATATTGGCTTTACAGCTACCCACAAAAAAAAAAAAAAAGAAAAATCATGATCATGTGCATCTAAAATGCTTTGCACGTGCTTGATGCTTTAATTTAGCTTTTTAAAAAAAGAAACAAAGAAACTACATTTAAACCTTAACTAAAGAAACATATTGTTGGATCAATATTTATTTTGACCAGTAAAAGCCAATAAATGTACTAATATTTGGCCATTTTGACCAAAAACCAAAACAAATGTTAGTTTTTAACTCTAACTGAATCAAATAAACGTAAAATACACACTTACTAAAAGTTACGCCACACCAGTGCTGTATTTATTTGGTCAAATATACAGGAAAAATGGTAATATTGTGAGATATTTTTACAATTTAAAATAAGTGTTTTCTATGTGAATATTTTAAAATGTAATTTATTCCTGTGATCAAAACTGAATTTTCTGCATGTCTTCAGTGTCACGATCCTTCAGAAATGATTTTAATATGCTTTTTTTTTTTTTATCATTAAGTATTATTATCAATGTTGAAAACAGTTGTGCTGCTTAATAATTTGTTGCTTTTTTCAGAATTTTTTATTAACTTTTTTGAATTTTGAGAAAATATAGTTTAAAATAGGAACTAATTGTAATTTGTAATCACTCTCTTGATATTATATTGGATATTGAAAATTCTGTATCAGAAGAACAGATGATCAGAAACTGGCTTTATATACACTATATATTTATTATTATTTGTTTAAAAAAATGGTAATATTGTGAGATATTTTTTCCAATTTAAAATAATTGTTTTCTATGTGAATATATTTTAAAATGTAATTTATACCTGTGATCAAAGCTGAATTTTTTGCATCATTACTCCAGTCTTCAGTGTCACATGATCCATCAGAAATCATTCTAACATGCCTATTTATTATTTTATTTTATTATTTTATTTATTTATTTATTTTTGCAATTATTATCATCAAGTATTAGTATATTTTATCAACTTAAACTTCTGTCCAGTAGTGTATTTTATTTTCACAAAATATTGTTTAAAATAGGAACTAATTTGTAATTGTAACTAATTTGTAACTGAATTGTAATTTCTAATCACTCTCTTGATTAAAAATTCTGTATCAGAAAAACAGAAGATCAGAAACTGGCTTTATATACACTATATATTTATTAATAACTAAATACTATACAAAAAAATAAAATAAAATAAAATAAATTACTCATATACTCCTATTTGGCCAAACAAAACAAATGTTACTTTTCAAATCTAATTGAATCAAAGTGAAATAAACTTAAAATATACACTGGCTTTCAAAAGTTACCCACACCAATGCTGCATTTATTTGGTCAAAAATACAATAAAAATGGTAATATTGTGAGATATTTTTACAATTTAAAATAGGTGTTTTCTATGTGAATATATTTACCAGTGATCAAAGCTGAATTTTCAGCATCATTACTCCAGTCTTCAGTGTCACACGATCCTTCAGAAATCATTCTAATATGCCTATTTATTATTTTATTTATTTATTTATTGCAGTTATTATCATCACGTATTAGTATCATTTTTTCCAGGAATTTTATCAACTTAAACTTCTGTACAGTAGTGTATTTTTTAAGAAAAATATAGTTTAAAACAGGAACTAATTGTAATTTCTAATCACTTTCTTGATATTGGCTATTGAAAGTTCTGTATCAGAAGATCAGGAAATCAGAAACTGACTTTATACACAAGATATTTTCAATCATTACAATACTATAGAAACACAACTGCCACTGTGTTGTGCGACTGCCTAAAGGAAACGACCTCCAAATAAAAAGGGCTGACATCAGACACAAGTCTAGTCCTCTGGTTACACAAAAGCCAAACACAGGCGAGAGATGTGCACTCTTAAACCCTATCCATTATCAGCGCACCCCCATCAGACACCATGAATACATACATGGGTCTGTCCACATGCGACTCTGCCAGACCCGTACGAAACGCACTACACCCCCTCCCCGCAGGGCCGGTCAAACCCCCAGCATGACTACCAATCTCCTTTGAGCCCAGTCCCTCGGGAGCCATGGAGAGTCCCAGAGGGTGGGTGGGGGGACCAGACACAAAGGAGGGGACCATGGCCAATGTCAAGGCTGGCTGACTGCTGCGGGTGAGGCTCAGCTGCTGCTGTCAGAGGGCAAAGCTCATCGCTGGCAGGAGCAGAGGGTGACACCCGGAGCTGCTCCCTCTTTGCCTTCCAAAGACACCCGGAATACCGTGGTGAAGCGACCCGACAACACTCACACAAACAAACAAACAGAGGCTGGTTTTGAGGCTATCCAGTCACCAGAGAGTAACTAAAATAGTGGTGCTAACTTAACTACACTGAAAAAAAAAATTGTGGTACAACATTTCTGGTAAATTTCACAAATAACTACAAAGAAACTACAAATAATGTTCTTGCTTAAACATCACATTTTTAGGGCTCTATGGTTTTCGTGATGTGGAAAACGTGGACGGAAATGCAGAATCCAGTCGTAAAAATGGAATTTACTGTATAACGCGGAATGTCACAGAATTTGCTAGATTTTGGATGAATAAATCAAAATTAGGTCAGTACACTAAAAATGCGATATGCGCTAGTGTCTGTGAATATTAAGCCACAAAATACTATTTAAATATGAATCCTGCATGCTCTGCATGTCTCTGTGTGAATGAATGGCGCAGACGCGCGTTTCGTTTACTACACACATACTGAAGTGCATGTGATGCTCGTGTGTTTTCAGCCTCTGTCGCCTCCATATATGAGAACATGAACACATAATCTCTAGAATTGCTCTGAGAGTCACTTCATGAGCATTTTACCATTTCTTGTGAGAAAAACTATTGTCATAGCATATACAAACAGACACTTAAAGGTCTTCACAGCAACCCATCAAAATAAGTTCAGTTCGAAAAGTTCAACTTGAAGAAACTGTGACAGAAATATCTTACTTAATATAATGATAGTACTACTAGTAGCAATAACATTTTTATCAAAAAATTATTTAAGGAATATTTACCATAAAAATAAGTTACTAGAATTTCTTTACCAGAAAAATGTAAATACACGGCACAGTATTTATAAAAATACATGTAATACAATAATAATACATTTTTATTATTATTATTTTAATATAAAAATCAATTTTTAGTGATGCTTTTGATTGTTAAAATTTAATGAAACCATTAAAATGGAATTCAGAAAGTTCAGTTGCGAAAACATAGAATTTGGTCAAAATAAAAACATGAAATGTATTTCATAGGGCCCAAAAAAAAAAATTGTTAAGATGTAACAAATTGCTGTTAAATTGTTTAAGTGTTATGATTTCAATAAGACATGCTTTTTGATTAAAAAAAATGTAATTTAACCATTAAAACTTCAATGCAAAAATGAAAATGGAAGTATTTTGAGAAAAAAAGAGTTAAATAGTACTTCTTGTAAAATATACATGGATAATTTTTTTAAATGCACATTTTTAAGCAGTTTGACAGTACCTTTTCCACTGACGTTTTCATTATATTTTTCAACAAGTTAGTGTGATTAATGCAACAGTTTTAATGAATAATCAGTAATCAAATGTGCTCTTTTAAAGATGATGAGAAAGATTATGAGAAAACTTAACTATTTTACACAGCGATGACTTTGAATGAATTTGTATGATTGTTTTTTAGAAAAAAAACTAAGCATGAAAGTCTAAATACTAAACCTAACCTTTGCCTGCACTAAGAGATCACAGGAAAACATATGAATGAGATCATACAAAATCAAATGAATTAGTTATAAATCTATGAAAAATAGTTACTAGAGTGTATTCAAATGGAAAAGTCTTGGGAAAAAAGTTAGAGTGAATCAGTCTGTTCAAGTGGTTCATGTGAATGAATCAATATAAAAACAATTCACAGATTTAGGTCTTCCTTTTCAGCTAAGTATTTAGTAATATTAATTACATTATGTTTTGGTTATAAATTAGGGTGCAATTTAGGTTTCTTATTTTATTGTATTTAGTGTAATAAAGTTTAATATTATTAATTGAGATATAAACAGCCTCATTGTTGTGTGCCAGAAAAAAATAAGGCTCTGATTAAATTGTTGTATAGTTATATTGTTAAAAAAGAAAGCTTCAATTTACACTTTAAATTTTTTTTTTACTCAGAAACAGTAAATTTCACAAATAATTACAAAGAACGGTAAGTAATGCATCGAATTAATCATGAAATTTTAAAGTAGAAAGACTGAAATGCGCTTTCTTGTCAAATGTAGTATGTACTGCTATAAAATAATTTCTTACAGCACAGTGACCTTCTGTGTTTGTAGCTTGAAGTATAAAGTAGCTTCTCTGTAGTTCTTTGAACTACTTGAAATTATAAGCAGCTTGCATCTTGGGAAGCTACTGTTTCAAAGTAGCTTCCTGCCAGTCAGAAAGACAGACGTTTTTTAGTTGCAGTCCAAGAGACACATTTCATTAACACAGCATTGTTATCTTGGTGCAGTGGATCTTCTGTGGGTTTAATGATCTGACGGAAATGGAATGGTGCGTTTTAGTGCGTTTCGTTTTAGTAGCGTTGTAAAAGATGAATCTAGTTACCCCTCAGCAGGCCGACCCACCCCCTGTGTGCCTTAAAACCCTTTTGACATGACACCGAGCACACACACCCTCCTCGGAGCGAGAGCAGGCCATACAAAGATTAGCAGGAGGGGTTGACAGATGACCTCCGGTGTGACCTCATCACAGACGCGCACACACCACTCGTGCATTCAGTGCATTAGATTATTGGATGGAGCGCTGTTATGGCCGAGGTGGGCCTGTAAAGTCCGGTTTTGATTGCCCTGCCCGGGGTTACTGGGGCAGGGGTGTGACCTTGAGTCTACCCCGGAGCCATGCTAGAGAGGAAGGGCTGAACAGAGCGTGCATATTGTATTGGATAGAGCGCAAGGGCCCACGGGGTCGTTTGACTGACACCTTTCTAACAAGGCAATTACTGATCTCTCCTATGTGTTCGCACACTTCACACAACTGCTCTGCTCACAAACACTTACACACACAATGTGAATCACTACCACACATTCTCTGCAAATTCACTTAGTCAAGAGCTGGGAGTAATAATGAATGAAACTAAAATGTTGGTAATTTTGAACCAGTACTGGACAGTAGCAGCATTTTTGTTTTGTTAGTAATGTCTGATTAGGCCAATATTTGGTGAATATACAATATAACATTGTTTTGAAAAATAATTCTGCATGTAGTACGTAAAAATATAAATTGGAACTTTCATGATACGGTGTTTACAAAAACTGTATATAAAATATATATACTTCAATGTCAATTTAAGTACTGTTATCAGTTACAAGAAAAAGATATATATAACACATTCAACAGTATTGAACAAATTTGGATATTGGTATACATGTTAAAAAGCAGTTAATCAGTTTTTCTACACTATTAAAATGCTTTAATTAACAAGCGTTATAGATTGTAGATTTAGTGTAAACTATATTATTTTCTGCATTTTTGTAATAACTGATCATTTGAATACTGGTACATATGTTGAAAAGTGTTATTCAATTTTATTCGACATTATATTATAATAAAAACTTGCTAACTTTAATTCGCTAGCATTTTTTATTTTAGGCAACATTTTGAGCATTTTTTCAAATGTTGACTACTGTATACTGTTACACTATAAAATAAATATTTTGAAAACAGTATTGGAGTACATTGTAAAACACTATTTCAATTTTTCTACTTCAAAATTTCAAGTTTAATTCAATGTGCAGGGCCCTATGAAATCTGTTTAAATTTTTTCTTTTTTTGTTTCTTCAAAATTTTATTAATTGTTTTATTAATCGAAAAGCATGTCTAAATAATTTAAATCATGAAATTTAACACAATTTTTCTGCAGAATCTATTAAAAGTATAACAAAAGGTACATTTTAAGGCCTTATGAAATACGTTTAATACGTTTAAATATGTTGAATCAGTTTTATTTTTACCAAATTCTGTGTTTTCCATTAATTTCCTGGATTCCATTTTAATGGTTTCATTAAACTTAAGAATCAAGCATCTCTAATTAATTTACTGTATTAAAACAGTAATATTCTTATTTTATTTATTTATTTATTTATTTTTCCAGAAATACTTTCTGGAAATGTTATGCTAAATATTTCTTTAAAAATAATGTTTAATAATAACTGTGTTATTAGTAGGAGTACTATCATTACATTAAGTCATATATTTCTGTCACAGTTTCTTCAAGTTAGGCCGAACTTTTATTTTGATGGGTTGCTGTGAAGAAGTTTAGGTTCATTAAAAAAAAATAATAATAAAATAAAAAATCTCATTTTTATGACTGGATTCCGTGACTCCGTCTGTGTTTTCCGCATTGTGGAAATTATAGGGCCTTAAATGTAAATTGCCATCTCTTTGTAAATATTTGTGTTGGTTTTTTTTCCAGAGTATGTAAGAAGAAAAAAAAAATATAGATGCAACAGCCAACATAACAGTTATCAGTTAAATCAAAAACATGTCTATTGGTATTAGCCAAATTTGGCTATTCATGCAAAAATTAATCTATTACATCATTCTTGCACTAAAAAAACAGTTTCACTGCCAAGATATAACCTTACAAACCTAAGCTGACTATATTAACCTTAATGACATTTTAAAACATGTTAAGTTAAGCTTAAAAACACAACATCCTCCCACGATAAAGTTTTACTGCCATATTTCTAAAGGCAGCACCTGTGATAAATAGTTAACAACACAGACAGAACCTCTGGCCTCTGACAATAAACACTCGACTCTTGTGTCCCGTCTCAGGCCTCACCCTCTAGTCCGGGCCAAGCTCCGGCCCGCCAGTGGAAAATAAAAAAGGTGCCAAATTGATGCAGAGATCAGATATTGACGAGGATGGTGTTTTTGTCCCCCGCGTATTCGTTACATACGAGCTGAGGCGCACTAGTGAAGCCGAATGCCAGTCCAATATCCTGTTTCTCCATTCTGGTGCTTGACTTTGGCCACTGCCCCACTGGAAATGGACTACACTAACCCTGCGTATGCAGCCATTTGCAAGCTAGAAAGAAAGACGCAATGATCGTGCATTTCTCTTGCCGTGCAGCACGACTAGCTATGCAACAGTGCCGTTCCACACGGCGCACTATTAATAGCCAGGTTCTGTTTTCACTTGAAATAGCCGTATGGTGTAAGGCCTTTGTCAGATAAGATAAGCAGCCTTTCGCTCGCAAAACCTCAGACGCAGACTGTGCCTAAAACAGCAGACAGAACAATGGATAATATGAGACCAGACATGGAAAGGAAACTCCTAGAATCTAATAACATGCACACACGCATGAAAACGCATTCTAATCCGCCTATTTGAATGCTGAAGCTAATACAACACTGATTATACAAGCAAGTTTTAAACGCTGAGCCCTGAAAGCTGTGTCCTTTTTGAGATTTCGTGTGTGTGTCTGCTGTGTCACTGGCTCCCCCGGTTTTCCAGCCCTGAATGCAGCCAGCACTGCAGTAGAATCTGAGCGCCAAGTCACCAGGCATTCCACTGTCTGCACGGCCCGTCCCGAACACCACAGTACAGACACGGAAACCCACAAATGCACTCTCACACTCACGTGCAGACACATGCACACACTCACATATACAGTATGGGGTTGGTATGCTTTATCATTCAGGAACAGGAACAAGTAACACACACACAATCTGCGCCAAAGACCACCCATCAAGCATGAGTAGGGAAAATCGATCCTAATAAATAACAAAAATAAATGTGAAAACTGTCAAGAATGAGTATGGGTCATATTTCATCTCAAAATCAAAAGCATGAAATAAGAAATTATATTTTGTTTAAAGAAAGTAAAGTATATTTTAAGACCATTAAATTTGTTTTTTGTTTGTCTTAATGCAAATTAAAATTATGTTAATTTTAATTAAACAGTTACAAAAAAATAATAGTAAATATAGTAAACAATAATAATAATAATATAATAAATAAAACATATATTTTTTAAATTCATTACGGTGTTGAGAATTTTCCTTTTCCCACTTCCAGGGCTCTCAGCAGCAGATGTCGTCATAGTTGGGTAAATTTCCACACTAGTAAATGGAAACTAAAAAATTACATAATTTTTGTGTTCACATTTGCTTCAGTAGCTGTGACTTTGCAAAAGAGGAAAAAATTTGCCATCATTCTCTCAGCCATTGTATTAAAAACACACAGCGTAAAGTAGTTTTTAATTTAATGCCAAAATATATATGTGACCCTGGACCACAAAACCAGTCATAAGTGTCAGTTTTTCAAAATTGAGATTTATACATCATCTGAAAACTGAAAAAAGGATTGTTAGGACAGGAGAATATTTGAAAATCTGGAATCTGAGGGTGTAAAAAACTCAAAATATTTAAAGTTGTCCAAATGAAGTTCTTGGCAATGCATATGACTAATCAAAAATTAAGTTTTGATATATTTATGGTAGAAAATGTACAAAATATCTACATGGAACATGATCTTTACTTAATATCCTAATGATTTTTGGCATAAAAGAAAAATCAGTCATTTTGATCCATACAATGTATTTTTGGCTACTGCTGCAAATATACCCGTGCTACTTAAGACTGGTTTTGTGGGCCAGGGTCACATGTATTAAAAATGCTAGATTTACTGTGTTCATAACCGAAATGCTTCATAACAATCTGTGAAAAGGGTCCATTGTGATTTTTTTTGGAAATTAACAACAGCAACAAAAAATCTCAAAAGTAAAACAGCCTTTTTGATTTGCAGTTATGCAAATCTGATGCAGGATTGTCGTAAAAATTGTACTGAAAATAAGGCCAAATGTCAACTGGGTGATAGACAATGCAAAAAAAAATTTGAATAGTGCATTAAAATCTTTATTCAAAATATAATTTTGAAAATTCACCCATCTACTCATCATTATGTCATTATGTCATCATTATTTCAGGGTGAAAATGTACTTGTTTTCTTGAGATTCGCCCATTTATCTACCCATTTACCCATTTTTCAAAACACACAACCTTTTCCCATTTTCCCTGATTCTCTCTTATGTAGTCCTCACTAGCCGAGGGACACTGCATATGCATCACACATCTTGCAGAACAGAAATCAATTCAAGTTCATGAGCAAATGAAAAGTTTCTGGGTCAAGACATCAGTGCCGTCTACCAGGGGGCTTTGAGAAGAGGGACGATTCTTTTATATGAAGATTTACTTTTAATAATTCATCCCATTTGCGGCAGAAATAGCCAGTGCGAGTACTGATTATGACAGGCCCTTTTGTCCTCTGTGGATTCAGACAGCCCAGAGTCTCAGCCGGACTTGAGTAAGACAGTCTGGGCTGAAGTGGGGGAAGGGTTGACTGACTGGCTGCCCACTCCAGACTGCAGTGAACCAATTCCCAGCAATAACGCCAGCGGACGTACACACATCTTCGAGACCTACACACTTTTACCCCGCAGCTTTCATGTTAGTGTTACGACAACAAGATGCATTTACAAACAGAGCCATAAAGTAATCCACATGCAATTCACATGCTTAGCATGAATGCTAATTAAAAAGCAGATTAAATGCTACATTGGTGGTGAGAACAAGCGCATCTGGACAACTAGAGGTGTGTTTGTCTGGGAACCAAGCAGAAGGAATAGAGTTAAAGAATGTGTGCACTATGGCAAGCTAGTTTAACTATTATTACCAAGTAACAACTTTTACTAGTAATTATTCATTATACACCAATACTTATTCCAACAATGCTTTGTATCTAGTAAAATACTTACTAGCATCTTTTCCAGTTATCCTGGTGTGAGCAAAATAAACATTAGTGCCTATTTATTAGATTCTAGTGTGTATTTCAGTTGTTACTATTAACTTTTGATTTAGCAAGATTTCAGCTGAACTGTAAAGTAGCCACTCTGACCAATCATAATATATATGACAAGTAAAAAGGCAACTGTACATAACGAGATAATAAAAGCTACTGGTAACAGCTTTAATAAATATTAGTGTGCCATACATAAGCACTGGTGAATAACTGAAAAATATACTAATCACTGCTGCACTGGCTACTAGCAATTAAGAAGAAAGCATTTGTGACATAAAACGGACACCAATTAGTTTTAAGGAATAAATGTTAAATCGGCTTGCCGTATTGTGCGCAGCCCCCACAGCAACACCAGCAATATTCAACTGATGCATTGAGTTGTGTTCCAGTGCCAAACACTCCCAGACGCCCGAGTCATCAGCAACACTCATTTGTATTATTATTTTTAATTGGTCAAACGGTTTAAAATCCATCAGAGACTTATCAAAAAGTCGTTTCTGACAAGCACGTCGCATTTTGGGGGCGCTGAACGAATAGTTTAATACGCCACAACCAAATTCGATGGGTGTGCAAGTGAGATAGTGACAAATAACGGTCAAATACTGCAATAATTCGACCTGGGAATGACATTTACATTCAGATGAATCTTTAATACGTCCGCGTTTGATATATTGGCACAGCTTGGTGGCATAATAACGGATTCGGAAGTGCTACAGTTACATTTGATACATTTTCGAATGCGGAACGATTTAAATGATTAAATCTCAAACTGTTATGTTGTCACCATGGTGAGTCGAGTACAGTAAACATCACAGGTTAAAAAACGTTCCATTTTTATTCGCTCCGCGTTCGAAAGCGGACCAAATGTAACAGTTTTGGGATAAGCGTTCCATTCCCTCCGCATTCAAAAACCGCTGAGAAAAACCCGCCCTACTTACATATATCCATTCCCTGTGGCTGGGATAGGGTGCAGTTGCAGGAGCATGTGTCATTGGAGTTGGCGTTGTTGTTGTTGTTGTTGCTGGAGCTGCTGTCCGGGACCGTGATGTTTCGCATGGGGGCTCGGGGAAGTGACGGGACGGGGGGGAAGAGAGCCGCCGGCCGCGGCCCTCACATGAACTGAGGAACACTTCCACAGCAGCGGCAGCAGCCTGCGGTCTCGATGCACACGCGTCTCATGCCATTCTCGCCACTCTCCGACGCATTTTCTGCTGCTAGACTACGGTAAATACGTTCCCCGCATCTTGACGGTCTTTTCCTCTCGCTTTCATTCAGAAGAATGGCTTTCTGTGACGGTCTCAGGCTCACAGCCCACCTCCTCCTGCGCCTCCCTCCTCCGAGAGGGGAGCAGCTCCAGACAGACAGACAGGAGCGGTGGGAGGGGAGACTGGCGCTGACAATGGCGGTGGTGAGAGAGAGAGAGAGAGAGAGAGAGAGAGAGAGAGAGAGAGAGAGAGAGAGGCTGCTCTACCCTCAATGGGACTGTGTGTGTGTGTGTGTGTGTGTGTGTAGAGGCGGTTAGAATTACACACACACACTCATTAGTGCCAGCCACGACCAATCAAGGCAGGCATTGAAGAGGCTTTAACCTTGGGCTGACCCCACAGTCTAGCAGATATTCAGCAGATGTGTCAGACACCCCCCTTCTTTCCCAAACTGTCTGCGGTCTATAAATATATCCGGGGCGGTTTGGTGTGGGGAATGTCCGGCTGAGTGGGCAAAGTGAAGTAAACTGAGTTTGTGAAACGCAGTGCACCCCCAAAACTATTTGGACACTTAAGCCACTCTTAATTTGTGAATTTAATGGTACTGCATTACAAAATATAAGTGTCATCTGCAAATATGATTATAGAGCTTTTATGACAACTCATCACTTCACTGATGTCATGGTGCTTTTTGGATGCAACCTCCTACAGAGAAACTACATGAAAACCGACTCTATACTTACATTTCTGAAAATTGTATATTGTTTTATCATTTCAGACGACTTCTTTTTTTGCTGATAAAATAGGTTGCTTGAAAATCTTAAGTTTAAAATGAATGCCATATGCTTTAATATTTAAAATACATTATATTTTTGGGCCAAACACATTTAATTCCAAAATATAAATAAATACAAAATAAATATTCAAAAATTTATTCCAATTAAAAAAAAAAAAAAAAAAACTAAAGCCAGTTTTAGAACTATTCATTTAAAAAAATGTGAAATTATATTCATGACAATTTAAGCATTTGATTACTTGACTTAAATTCTTATTATTGTAATGTTTAAAATATTATTATTAATATAATTTTATTTAATATTATTTGAATTAAACTTGATCAGTGTTATTTTAGTATTAGTTATATACTGTTGTAGTATTTAATCATATTGTTTATTAACCTTTATTTTAATATTTTAGTTTGTTTGAAAACTGTACGTTTAAAATTAATACCATATGCTTTAATATTTAAAATACTATATATGATATTTTTGGGCCAAACACATACTTAATTCCAAAATAAAAAAGTAAATATAAAAAAAATATATACACTACCGTTCAAAAGTTTGGGGTCAGTAAGACTTGTAATAGTCTTTAAAGAAGTCTCTTATGCTCATCAAGGCTGCATTTATT
>JAHKKF010514613.1:0-28402 GCA_019740295.1 Labeo calbasu
TGTCAGTAAAATTCTGTCATTAATTACTCACCCTCACGTTGTTCCAAACCTATAAGACCTTTATTCATCTTCAGAATACAAATTAAGATACTTTGATAAAATCTGAGAGCTTTCTGACCCTGCATAGACAGCAACACAACTACCACATTTAAGGCCCAGAAAAGTAGTAAGGACATTATTAAAATAGTCCATGTGACATCAGTGGTTTAGAATACTTTTTGTGCGCAAAAAAAAAAAAAATAACGACTTTATTCAACAATTTTTTATCATCTGTGTCAGTCTTTGATGCAAGACTGACATTTATTTGATAAAAGAACAGTACAAGATGTTAACATAACCTTACATGTTGTTGAGGCATTAAGCATAATCATAAACACACTCATTTAAAAGTTGGGAGGATGTTCCCTTCACATCTGTGCTTTGTGTCTCAAACGTCTATGCCGCAGATGGTCAGATGGCTGTATTTCTGGCCAAACAAATGTTTCATAACACCTTTTTTAGGCTATGGTATGTATAATATATATTGCCATACTACTAATGGGGCAGAAGTCTGTTATGACGCTAGTGAGGGCTAATGGGAGCTGACAGCAGAGAGCTGCCTGATGTCCTCAGTGGCCAAGAGCAGTCGGCTCACATTTACACTGATGACAGCTGATTAGAGGAGCACCAACCTCTGACTGACAGAGAAACAGAGAGAAAGAGGGAGAGAGACATAGATAGTTCTTTGATTTCTTCATGAGTGACTCATTTTCACGTTGGAGCATCAGTTTTAATCAACACTGCGGCGCTGCCTGTTTCTCTTTGCAGTTTGAAGTCGGTCAAAAATAACTACAAGCTACCTATAGCACATGTGGAATAAACACAAATATTTTCTATGGTTCTGGTCTTTAGGCTCAAACTCAGTATTTGCACTTAATTATAAGCTGTAAATGAATTAGTCCAAATCATAGTACATTTTACTCCACACTGATTTGTAATTGTGCTGCCTTTTACAGTTAAAAGCTTGTTTGATGTGGATTAAACAAACCTTAATTTACTTAAAACTCTCTATTAGGATCTCTCTGTCTCCCACACACACATACACAAATACCTCGAACGCCTGTTATCAGCTTCAGTTCATAAGCAGGTCCTATCAGTATATCACATTTCCCATAGTGTTGTTTGAGACCTGACAGAATAAAATCCCCCAGGCCCGTGAGCAGAGGTATCAGACATACACACACATGCACCGAGGGATAGTTAAAGAGGCATATGAAGGCTCGCCACTGCACAAACTAGAGCAATTTAGCTCAGCACAACGATCAAACAGAACAACTACAAAGAAAGAATATTACGTATTAAGAAAAATGTGGCATGCATACTTAAGATCTTGTGTGTTTTGTCCCAGTGCATGGTCAGATAAGCTCTCAGGAAAGTTTGAACTAAGGCTGAAAACTTGGGTAGTCCAAACCTGTAAGACCTTCGTTCATCTTAGGAACACAAATTAAGATATTTTTGATGAAATCTGAGAGCTTTCAGACCCTGCATAGACAGCAACGCAACTGATACATTCAAGGCCCAAAAAAGTAGTAAGGACATTGTTAAAATAGTCCATCAGTGGTTTAACCATAATATAAAGCTACGAGAATACGCTTTGTGCGCAAAGACAAAAATAACGACTGTATTCAACGACTATCTCTTTAGCGGCTGTAAACTTCAGTTTTGTTGCAACATTATCAAGGTAACATTCCAACTCTGATGGAATGAGAGAGAGAGACAGGTTGAGTGTTTGAAGGTGGGTAGGAAGGTAATACAAGCCTGAATGGTGAGAATGTGTGAAGCGACAAATGCACCTCACGCATCAGCTAATGCCAAATTAAAGGTGTAAATTAAATTTCTAGTCATAAAATAACTGAAGAGCTTTGAGAGGACCTTGTCAGTTTGACAGCACAGTGCTTGAACTGAAGTCTTGGTTGAGATTTCAGTGTTCAGATATAAAAGAACTTACATGTTTTGGTGTGGAGGTGGACCGAATATCCAGTTTATCCAGATGTTAACGTTTGATTGACAGCTCGCTGTCTATCAAAGCCTGACCCGCACACCTATTTTAATGAGATCCATACCGTGATGGTTACCCAGTATTGTCACAAATAAAGACCATATGCATGTGTTCAGTTACATGCAGTTTTCTTTGAGAGAGATACTTTTAAAGAGATACTACACCAATGGCTACACTCAATCAGTAAATGTTTGAAGCTTTTTCAATAGTTGTGTTTGAGTCCCTCAGTTGTATCTCAAAATCATACAGTCACTGCTGGAAAGGGTTTAAATATGCAAAAGATGCTGAAAAAATTGATGAATCTGCAGAACCTAGAGGATTTTTCTGAAGAACAGTGCTCAGTTTAACTGTTCAGAACAAACAAGGGACTCATGAACAACCATCACAAAACAAAAAAACAGTTGTAGATCATAGCTAACCACACACAGTATTAAGAGCCAAGGGTTCCCAAACTTTTGAAGGGGGTTATTTTAATAATTTCAGCTATTTCTTTTTTTTTGTCTTGTGGACTATATGTAGACATCTTTTATGTAAAATATCTTACTCAGGACAGTACTAAATTAAAAATAACATTTTATTAAAATGATTCACATTTTCACAGATTTTGCAAAGGGTTCCCAAACTTTCACATGGCACTGTAAATATTAAACACTGACTGTGAATTGTTACAGTAGCAGGCATAATTTATGAACAATGAGTAGTTGTGTGCATGTTTCTAACATGTCACCTCATCAGTCAAATGCTAATCAGTGTAAAATGTCACGTCTCATTAGTACTTCATTTGTCTGATTGAAAATTAGCATGTCAAGTTGTGAGTGTTTTCTCACCCCCCCAGTAGCATCTTACCTGTGCTTTATGCAAACACAATCTTGTGACTCTGTGCTAGTGGATGTATTTAATTTAGCATGCGGTTAAAATTAGAACTGATCATTATTATACTAAATATTT
Source organism: Labeo calbasu (assembly GCA_019740295.1). Classification (NCBI taxonomy): domain Eukaryota; kingdom Metazoa; phylum Chordata; class Actinopteri; order Cypriniformes; family Cyprinidae; genus Labeo; species Labeo calbasu. Next base: position 2,987 of record JAHKKF010514613.1, read on the forward strand.
ATGATTCAGAGTGGCATTGCTGCCAACCTTCCCCACGACATACCGGTGAGAGTAATGAGCACGAGGTCACATGAGGTTACAGCGCTTGAACTTTTCAGCTCATGCAGCAGAAATGTTGCTCCGGTATGGAGGTTTTAATTGACTCATTTTGGGAAGAGGTCTCCAGGTTAACCATTCAGATCATTTTGTTCCTGCTGAATTTGCTTTTCTGAAGATCAGATTATAATACGTCACATACAATATGCATGTTAGTGTAGAGGTTATGCGATTAATTGGAGGGTACAATCTCTTTAAACTTTCTCATGGCTACTTTTGTTAGTTGTACAAATGATTGTAAACCTTTTATTAAAATATTAAAAAGGGATTCATATTAACATTTGCCGCTATAAAGAAATTATTTTTAAATTAAATTATTTTTTAATAAATAATTATTATTATCAAAAGTTTTTTTTTTTTCATTTAACATTTGGGGTAAAATGGCAAAGCAGCTTGTTATTCACAGAAAGCAGGATTGAGGCCGTTCAGCAGATTTAATCTTTATGGGAAACGACCTACTGTTATTTGGCTCTTAAACGTGAATAATTGCTGCTATAATCTATGTTTCTTTGACAGGCCATGCAGTGAGGTTTATATAGACCCGTAGCTGTGGAAATCACTTGGGTTTTGTTACTTAAGGAGGTTAAAGATGTGGAGCACGCTGCAGCCAATCACAGACATTCCTCACGGATTAATAAAAAGGCTGTTGTGACATCACTGTAAGATCAGAGCCAGATGTTGTGTGTGTGTTTTTTGGTGTTTAAAAAAACAGATGTTTGTGAAACATCTGTGTCATGCGAGATTTTCCTAACTTCTTTGATTTTACACACAATGAAGAACCAGGAAGGGCTTGAGAGCCTGTATTTGTCCTTTAAGTATTGTGTATTTGCTTAATGGTTACCTCTGCAAACGTTAATTTATTTTGTGTATGTTTTTATCCAAAGTGAACCAATAAGAGAAGTACAAATAGCTTATCACAGGAGATCCCTCCCAGAAAACCTCTAAATAGGTCATATATTTTGGTTAAATTGTTATAAATTGGTTAAAGTTGCATGAAAAACTACTTTATTACTGAGCTTTTATGGCATTTCTGACATGCTCATCCTCATGTCCACCACAGGAAAAAGGATTAACTGTTATTAATTCAGGGGGATTTAAACATGTTCAGATGTGGCTCAGCGATTCAGGGCTTTATGTGCCAGTCACTCTTGCAGGCCTAAATCAGAGGGCAGCTGTGCCTATGTGAGTATGTCAGCATCTCTGACCACTGACTTAATCAGCATGTTCAAAAAAAAATCCTCATGATTTCCACAACCGTTTTCTACTTTGATAACAATAAACGTTTCCCCAGATCAGCATATTAGAATGATTTCTGAAGGATCACGATGTTGAAGACTGGAGTAATGATCCTTAAAATTCAGCTTTTTTTAAATGTATTAAAATAGAAAACAGTTATTTTAAATTGTAATAATGTTTCACTGTTCAATAATGTTAATGTTTTAGTGAGGATGAGAGACCTCAAAATCTACACTCTAAAAAATACTGGGTTAAAAACAACCCAGCTTGGGTTGTTTGGCAACCTAGTGCTGGGTAAATATTGGACAGAACACATGGGTTGTGACCCAGCTGGTTGGAACAAATGTTTTTAAGTCAACTATTGTTTAAAAATTATTATTTTGCTGGCTTAAAATGGGCTCACACTTAAAAGTCACTCAAAGGTTTATAGAGGCAACAGCAATTATCAAAAGATGAACATTTTCACTGAAAAAAGCGTGCCAGTGTGTCGGCGAAAGCTATTAGCGCATTTAAGCGCTAAACTTGTTAACTAGCACGTTATTAAAAAAGGTGATTACAGAGGTTCATAAAAAAAAAAAAACCCCTTATACTCACTTCTGCTGTAGGTGAAGCTGGATCACGRATGATTTGCAAGAACATAGACGCATTTATGTAGATTGGGAGGTGGATTCCCTTCACAAACAAACGTAATCCACTGCATCTTCAGCGGCTCAGATGTCGGGAGTAAATGACGACCACTATGTTCATTATTACATCCAGTAACACAACACCTCAATCGCTCAATCGGAGAAATTCTTGTCTAACTTACATCCCTGCACCGGCATCGAAACAATGGAGGTCGGACTGTTACAGCTGATCTGAGGTAAATCTCTCATGTCAATCAACTATCATGGGAGCGGCCTCTGTGGTTGTGACGCCACACCGACAGGCATCTGAGAATGGCTCGATCTGAAAAAGGGGATATTATTTTTACAGATTAATTAAAAACCACTGCATGGATTTTTATCATTATAGGGTAGATTTGTACATTCACTGATAACACACATTAATGTTCAAACAACATGTAAAAGTGAACTTTGCATCCGATGACCCCTTTAAAAATTACCCAATAAAATGACCCAACAAGTTGAACCCAGCATTTGGGTTAAAAAAAATAACCCAGCATTTTTAGAGTGTGGAAAAACTACCCAGCACCTGGGTAGAAAAAAATAACCCAGCAGGCTGAACCTAGCATTTGGGTTAAAAAACAACAACCCAGCACTGGGTAAAATATTGACAAACCCAGTGATTGGGTTGTTTTAACCCAACCTTCTGGGTAGTTAAAACTCACTAATTTAACTAACTAATTTAACTCAACTATTGCTGAACAATTACTATATTTCTTGCTTAAAATAACCCCAAATAGGTTGGAAATTAACATTTATTAATATGTTCAATAAATGAATATTTATTAATAAGTTGAATAAATAATTATAAATAAACTTTTTTTTTTAATTGCTTATTAATAAATGATTATTGCTAATGCCTCTATTAATTATGTGTCTGATTTTTAATTTACAACCTATTTTGGGTTCATTTCAAGCCAGCCATATAGTAATTTTTAAACAATAGTTGAGTTAAATAAAACTACACAGAAGGTTGGGTTAAACATTTAACCCAACCACTGGGTCAAAATAACCCAGTCGCTTATATGTCAAAATTGAGGCTTAGACAATGTTGCTCTATTTGTGTTCCATGAGAGAAACAAAGTCATATGGGTTTGGAATGACATGAAAGCGAATAAAACGTTGACTGAATTTAAATTTTTGGGTGAATTGTTTCTTTGAATGGGAGTCAACAGGAGTTTGTAGCCTAAATAGACGGTTCATAAAAAGCATTCTACTCTTTTGCATCCGGCAGACTGCAATACTGTATCTCAAATCTGCGGTGACCCACATCAGTAGTTCCTACATTTCTCATTGTATTCATCTCATCCCAAGTGAATTAGATCTTGTAAGTCCAGTTCTTGGATCATTCTTTTCAATCCCCTAAAAAGACCCACACAACCATATTTTTCTTGTTCTGAAACAATCACCTCTGCTCTAGTAGAATCCTTCATGTCTCCAGCCCATTTTCTTGGTCACTAGAGCATTGGATTTTGTATATTCAGTACATAGTTCAGATTTGGAGCATGTCTCCTCAGCGTTCACCGGGCTAGTCGTCCAAATAGGGGCCGTCTGTGGTTTTCTGGGGCGGCGAGTAGGAGTTTGAGGTGGGTTTTATTCAGCCAACTCTGACAGGACGATGGTTACACAACCCTGCTGGCCGCGGGTTGTGAGGAGAGAGGCTCTTTTAGATGGGGGGCCATTGAAAATGAAACCATTGTTGTTATTCGTGGGACACCTCCGTTTGTAACAGCCATGATTACATCCATATGTGACCACTGCAGGGAAGCTTATACCTTCAGCCCTGGGAAAAAGGAAAATCCAGCGACGCTCAGTCTATTGTTACTGTATTTACTGTAAAAAGGATACTAGGTCTCTCGGAAAATCAAAAACCAACCATAGACAAAACATTATTAAAACATGACTGCTTTTCTGAGGTGACAAATCGGAAACATGCATAAGCCTTTAGTTAAACTTTCTCTCCCCTTCCCTTAAAACCACAGTGTTGGTTGTTTCAGTTCAGGATCTGGAAATGATCATGGACAAGCAGACTATCATCTTTTAAGCTACTTGTTCCAAAGATTGACAGATTGATCTTTCAGGCACAGCAGTGTGTCTTTCCATAACTCAAAACAGATCCGATAATGCTAGCCTGCTAAAAAGACCCGGTTCATGATGGTTAGTGCAGGTTTGGTGCTGTTAAAAGAATAATTCATCCAAAAATGAACATTTTCACAAACATTTTACCAACCCTCAGGTCATCCAAGATGTAGATGGGTTTGCTTCTTCATCAGAACAGATATGGAGAAATTTTGCATTACATCACTTGCTCACCAATGAATCCTCTGCAGTGAATGAGTCCAAACAACTGATTAAATAATAATCCAGCATTAAGATGTTTTTAAGTCTTTAACTTCAAACAATTGCAAATATTAAGCAAAAAAAGTAGTAAGCAAAATTCCTGGAAATTCTGGTTCAGTTTGGCCAACCACAAACGCCTTTTGTTCCTCAGACCGTTTTTGCACTCTTCTCCTTGATTTGTTATAACGTTTGGCAGTCTATAGTACTCCAAATGTTTTTTCTGGTCCGACCGATTAGTACAGCCCAAAACTTGACAATAATTGAAAATTTACAGCAGCAATAATTAGCAAATAAGTTTTGTTCGATGCAGTGGCATTGTTTGCATTCAGTGCCGCCAATATTGATGACGTGTCATGAAAACCTTCTAAGAATTACAGAGATTCCAGAATTTTTTTCCATATAGTGGACTGCAATGGTGCTCAACAAGTTGAAGGTCCAAATTGCAGTTTCAGTGGAGCTTCAAAGGGCTCTACATGATCCCAGTCAAGGAATAAGGGTCTTTTAAACCACAAATGCTCGTCTTGCACTAGCTTGACCTCATGCATTTCATAGCCACGCATGTGTGGCATAGGCGGAAGAACCGACCCAGTGTTTACAAAGCAAAAATGCAAAGAAAGTCAAAACGCCCTTTACATAAAAAGGTAAAACAACTACCCTACCCTACCTTTTTGAACTGAAGTACACAGAAGAAGAACTAACTTTTCCTGGGTAGTGCGTGAAGACACTGCAGAGCTAGTGCACGATGAGCATTTGTGGTTAAAAAGTATATACATTTTTACTTTTGTAAAAAAAAATGACCAATCTTTTCTCTAGATAAGACCCTTATTCCTCGGCTGGGAAGATATAGAGACCTTTGAAGCTGCAATTTGGACCTTCAACCCATTGATCTCCATTGAAGTCCCCTATATAAAGAAAAATCCTGGAATGTTTTACACCTACATGTCTTTGCGACTGAAGAAAGAAACACATGAACATCTTGGATGACATGGGTGTGAGTAAATTATAAGCAAATTTTCATTCTGGAAGTGCACTAATAAAGACGTGACGTAATGAGGCAAAGACGAACGACCGAACAACTCAAATTAGAAAACATTATTACAGGCTCACCGTTGTGAATCGGGCTAAGGTAAGGTGATTTTTGAAGACTGATTGTTTATGTACAGTACTTGGCTTGCTAAGTAATTGATACTGGATCATGTTTAACCAGAAAAAGTTACAGAATGCAGCTTTAACAACTGCATAAACAATTGAATATGCATTCAAAACTAACTGCTTCCAAAAAAAAAAAAATCTGGTATACACACACTGAGACAGTAACAAACCATATCTGTTCTCATGAATATGCAGATGTGAATTAAATAGCCAGCCTTTGTGTTCAGTGAACTGCTTTGAAACAGTGTTGCTGAACTAATCTAAACCGTCCTCCAAACACAACAGCTAATTTGTTTACAATCCAGCAGTCTTTTGTCAGCAGCTGGAGATAAAAGCAGCAGCTCCTATAGTTGTTCTCAGTTGTTTGCGGGGATAAATTAAGAAGAGGCGTAGAATCGTATAGGAAGTCCACTGAAGTCTCTCTGCTCTTTGCTGTAGGTATATGACTTGCAGGCAAACATGGCTATCTCTTTCCCATTTAAATGCTAATGAACAGTAGGCTGGGGTGCTGAGAGTGGCAGCGGAGGCTGTGCATTTTTAATGTCTTATCTCAAAGGTAAAAGGTAGCAGCTCCTGTGCCGTGACTGAGGGGTGAGTACATGATCAGTCATTACATGCACCAGAGGTGATCTGACCTGCCTGTGTTTGTGTGTGTGTGTGTGAAAACATGCATATTACTGCAGGCCTGTCAGAAAAGAAATTAGGCAAAACCAAACGCAGATATTTATGGACTTGATCAAGAGTGCATGTGTAATCTTGTACTGTGTTGTTACCTGAATGACCCACAGCTGTGTTGTTCATGAGTCCCTTGTTTGTCCTAAACTGCTCACTGTTCTTCAGAAAAATCCTTAAGGTCCCACAAATTCTTTGTTTTTTCTGCGTTTTTATGTATTCTGATGCTTCAGAAGGAAGCTTGATGCATTAAGAGCCGGGGGTTGAAAACGTTTTGAATTTGAAGATCAGGGTAAATTTAACTTATTTTGTTGTCTGGGAAGCATAAGTATCTTCTGTAGCTTCTGAAGAGCAGTACTAAATGAAAAAAAATGATATTTAGGCAAAATAAGAAAAATTTACACATCTTCATTCGGTTCAAAAGTTTTCACCCCCCGGCTCTTAATGCTTCATGTTTCCTTCTGAAGCATCGGTTTGAACCTCCTGTAATTGTTGCATACGAGTCCCTCAGTTGTCCTCAGTGTGAAAAGATGCATCTCAAAATCATACAGCCATTTATGGAAAAAATACACAAAAATGCTAAAAAACAAAAGAATTGATGGGACTTAAAGGATTTTTCTGAAGAATAGCAGACAGTTTAACTGTTCAGGACAAACAAGAGACTCATGAACAGCTATCCCTAAAACTAAAACATTTAGCAGATTCTGCAAGGTGTATGTAAACTTTTGACTACAACTGTACATTGTACACTGTACACTGTATTTATCCAATATTTTATTTAGGTTTAATAAATTTACATAAAATATTTTATCTTTTTTTTCAATCAGTTATTGACTTTGTCACAGGTGAAATGCATCCTTTTTATTTATTTATTTTATTTATATTTAATAAAAATATTTTATTTTTCATTCATTTTTCCATCAAGCATTGTTTTTGTCCTAGGGGAAATACATCCCAACTATACCGAAGAATCAGATCTAGACAACTTTCCCTTGACCTCCTGTGAATTAACTACAAAGGAATTATGTCATTTCCTCCAGTCCATTTTTCCCTGATTTTAAGTGCTAAGTGTTTTTCCATTCTACTTTAATGCCCTTGACTGGATCCATCCATTTCCCCAGACGTTTTTAACTATTATCAAAGATAATGTCGGAAGAAGCCGTGGATCCCACGAACAATATTCCATACGGTCATATCTGATTCTAACTCACTCCATAAAATTCCATGACATCTGCCTTGTTCTGAATGTCATTTTGATTCGATCTAAATTACCCAGTATCTGGTTTTACAATCATGCTATTTGATGATAATCATAAATGAGATTATGAAGCGTCGCAAAGAACCGCAGAAAATCATTCAGATAATTAAAAAGTAGTAATAACCATACAGTATGTTAAGCTAAGAGGCCTGGAGCTATAAATTACATGGAAATATTTGCATACAGACAATGGAAAACTATATGAACTTGAGCGGCTGGTTTTGAATACTAAGCAAATATTTTGGGTTTGGGTTGACTGTACTAAATCACAACCTTTATTGAATATATCACACACAAATCACACTTAATCCGGTGTGCATTGGCATCTCCTCTCTTTCTTATGAAATGGATTGGAATATACTCACACACACAAGCCCTGCGCTTTGACTGACTGCTGATGCAGAGATAATGAGATGCTTTACTGTGCTGCAAGTGGTAATTGCCTTGGCTTGGTGTGTGAAAATCAAGGCCACTCCGTGTCTCCGTGTCATTGTCGTCCTGGATCACACCTGTTATCTGTCTGCTTGAGCCGAACTGCAACCAGACACTTACAGTACTCTGCTTAATCATTTCTTTTTATTTCTATCATATTCAAAGATGTTGTTGTGTGCTACATTTGGTTGTCACTTGTGAGGCTTTAGAAAACCAGGCACAGTGAGTCATTTTGGCTATCGAGACTTCAGACTTGCTGTCTGTTTCCTCCAGAGCACAAACACACACTGGCACAGAATGACATGCTTCGCTAGCAGACAGTCAGGTGTTGAAAGGAAGAAATCTCTCTCTTATCTGCCTATCTTCATCTGTGCTTCTTCAATGGCCTCATCAGACAGAGAGAGAGAGAGAGTGTTTGCACACACATTCCAACTTCAAAGAGAAAACTTTCAGAGATTCATCAGCTATCACAGAAAAAAAGCCTGATTTTAACTCCAGCCGACATATTTCTTTGTTTTAAAGACCAATTAATTTTAATATCATAATAGGGTCATTACGATTTAGTTTCTTCTTTTGCTAATCAAAATATGTTGCATGTTCAAGCATGTAATCTAATATAGGTAATGAACCATTCATGCGTTTTGTCTTAAAGAAATAGTTTTAAATTGGCTGAAAATGTACTCAAACTGAGGACATCCGAGATGTAGATGTAGAGTTTTTTCTTCATCAGAACAGACTTAAAGAAATTGAGCATTACATCACTTGCTCACCAATGCTCCTCTGCAGTGAATTGGTGCTGTCAGAAAGTCCAAACAGCTGAAAAAACGCATCACAATAAATACTCAAGTAATTCACCGGGTTCATGCAACGAAAAACAAATCAACCATTAAGACATTTTTAACTTCAACCTGTTTCTGGCTAAAATAGTCATCTATCCACAATGTCACCTTTTTTCAGTAAAAAGAAATCTAGTCTAAATCAGGAGAGAAATACAGATCAAACACCATTTACAAGCAAAGATAGTCCAAAAGAGTTATAAACAAATATGTGACACTGGATCACAAAACCAGTCATGAGTAGCATGGGTATATTTGCAGCAATAGCCCAAAATACATTGTATGGGTCAACATTATAAATCACAAAAAAATAATAATAATAAACTTTCCATTAATGTATGGTTTGTTATGATAGGACAATATTTGGCATAAATACAACAAAAAAAAAAATCTAAATATTGAAAAAACTGCCTTTAAAGTTGTCCAAATGAAGTTCTTGGCAATGCATATTACTAATCAGAAATTAAGTTTAGATATATTTACGGTAGGACATTTACAAAATATCTTCGTGGAACATGATCTTTACTTAATATCCTAATCTAATGATTTTTGGCATAAAAGAAAAATCCATCATGATTACACTTTATTTTGATAGTCCACTTTAGACATTTTACTAACTATAAGTAACTTTGCAACTACATGTCCACTAATTCTCATTCATTTGCAACTACATGTCTACTAATTCTCAGAGCAGACTGTTGGGTTCGGTTTAGGATTAGTAGAATAAGTTGACATATACTTGCCAAGTTTAGAAGAGTGTTAGAAGATATTAAGCAGACAGTCTACTAATACTATCATGACTAGTTGACACACAGTTGCAAAGTTACTTACTGTAAGTAGAATGTCTAAAGTGGCCTATCAAAATAAAGTGTTACCTCGCTCATTTTAACCCATACATATTTTTGGCTATTGCTACAAAAAATACCTGTGCTACTTATGACTGGTTTTGTGGTCCAGGGTCACACATGTCGATGGATTTTGATGTGACAGGACTTTTTCACTAAAGGAAGCATTATTATGAATTATAGAATCATATTTTAGACAGAAGCAATGGTTTAATAATCATTTTGTTTCTTAGAAACTTTTTTTTTAACTTCATAAACGTTAACTGACTGGAGTTGTGTGGATTTCTTGTGAATTAACATGATTTTTTCAGCTTTTTGGACTCTCATTCTGATGGCACCTATTCACTGCAGAGGATCCATTGGTGAGCTAATGATATAATAAGTAAATTTCTCCAAATCTCTTCTGATGAAGAAACAAACTCATCTAAATCTTGGACAGCTTCAGGGTAAGTTTATTTTAGAAAATGTTCATTTTTGGGTGAACTATTTCTTTAATTTGTAGACCATATTAAGAATAGCAAGAAAATGCCATAATTAAAAAAAATATTGCTTTTAATTAACCATTCCATTTAAAACACCAATAAAGACAGACTACATATAGCCAGCTGTATTGGGCCAGAATATTGCAACATTGACTTTCGACTCTAAATTATTCTCATTTCCACTTTATTTTTTATCACACATACACAAAAGCACTCAAACAGTAAAAAAAATAAAAAGAAATTCACAAATCTGTCAGTGAGAATTCTTAATTAAAGGTCTGTATATTGTGGTTTGGATGTGTGTTGCAATTCATCCATTTATTTGATGAATAGCCCTGACTGGCATTTCTGTGGTTAGGCAATGGCTATTTTGCACAAACTTAGTCTAACATCAGCTTGTGCTGTTTTGCACGAATACTTGGACGCACAAGCATGCATGCATGCAAAATCCATATTGAACTATGGCTTTAGGTTTTGCTGTGTTCATAGTAAATGCACAGAGAGGCCTGACTGAGAGTCCATAATGCATTAAAATCAACAAATCTACAAATCATAATGCTGCACATATGTGTTTTTACAAAAAAGTCACAACAAATCTCACATAATCCTAATGTGTTCTGCACTGACTTGCCATTCTCGTTCTACTCCTGTCCCCTCAGGGCATTTTTCATACTTTGCGGAATTTATTCTATAATGGCGTGAAATCAAATTGGAAAAAAGCATAGCATTTACTGGTTTTTACCAAAGAAATCACTTGTGGATTGAACCCTTGACTCTTTCACAGCGCTGAATAACAACAAACACATCTGTTTGTCATCATTCACTGTGAAATGTTCTTGATCCATGAGGTTGTCGACAAAAGTTTGATTTGGAGCTATGTTGATCCAATCATGTTTATAATACTGCTGACTGCGTTGCTAATACGAATCCTTGAACTTGCCATATATTTTGCAACAGAAGGTTTAAAATCTTTAGTTTTGTGAACAGCAATAAAATCATTCAGTAAAGTGAAAGGACATCACATGCATACTTAAATAACATGGCAGCGTACTACATACACAAGTTTGGATTGCCCTTTGACCTAGATGCTTTTTGACCCATGATATCCACTTTATTTTTCAACATGGAAGCCTATGGGTTAATTTTCCACTATAGGGAATAACGAGAAGAATAACAACGTGCAGTAACCGGTAAAACTGTTTGCACTACAAACCAGCGTGTCCATAATTAGGATAATAAACTTAAAATATTATAGTAAGACACACCAATTTGCAATATTAAGAAGCAACGAGCTGTTTTATACTTGGACGCAGATGAGACCGGAAGCCACACCCATAAAATTTACAAATGGCCCGTTATGGGAAAAAAAGGTGGATACAGTACCAAAAACTGCTAAAATTATTTATTAGGTTGTTGTACAATTTAACCACGAGGAACAACTTAACAGAGTCACCTGGCTCATAGTTTTTAGACATTCGTTTTATTTTTCAGTTTTCCATTGTGTGCACACTTTAAAATCAGGCATTGTTGCCTACTGTTTTATGAATACTGTGTATTTTGATATCCTACTCATTTTATATTCTTTTTGCATGCTGTAAAGTATGTAGAGGCCATTTGCTAATGCTGGAGGTGAAACAAGCTTCTATTGTCATTTATTTTTGTGCAAACTGTGTTTCTCTGTCAGTATTTACTCAAAATAATAATTTTTTGTTCATCTTGCACTTTAGTATAAAAAAGACACGTTTTCCATAAGAAGTGGGTTGTATCTTATTGTTTAATAAATGTATATATTATTAGCCTATAATTATAGACGCAGTTTCTTTTATTTTCAGAACAATGCACTGAAAATTAGTCTTTTATCTTCAAATAACTGTCTGCTACTGTCGTGTAACGCGTGGGCGTCGCCCAGGGTGATAGAGAGTGAGAGCGCGGCGAGCGTTCGCGTGTTTGCGTGTGATTTAGTGAAGATAAGAGCTGCGCCCCCATTACTAACATGTCCAGTGTTTTTGTTTTGATTTCGCCGCCTGTATTTGCAATGCCTAATTGCGTTGAAAACATAAATGGGTGTTACTTTTAAGGTAAGTCTCCGCCCAGGGGGAGTAACAGCGCTCCATCCACCTGCCAGACTACTTCAGCAGCAGACAGTCAGTGGACCTGAAGCGCTCTCGCCGCTGCTGCTGCGTGGACAAAAATACACGAGACGCGTTTAAAAACTCCGGGCGAGAGGGGATACGCGCACTTCATTTGAGCTGCCACGGAATCACAGTCACATAAATTAGTTTCAAGGAGCAAGTACTTTGTGGACACGTGTATGCAGTTACTTTTGACTGGACGCGTTGTTTGGGTTTCTATACGTTTTCTTTGCGCTGGATTGCAAATGATTTGTACACCGGGACACACAGGATCGTTTGTGACGGACGTCTTGTAGGTGAGTTCTGCGTTCATTTCAGTTTCTATTATGATTATGAACATGTTTTTATGCTTTACGTCACGTATAAACCATAAATACTTGTTTGTACAGAAGATCAGCTGCACTGTTATTATCCAATTGTTTTTATACACAATTTTTAAGAGGATCAGCAATGAAATCCGATGAAATCGGATATTTTGAGAGATTTATTGAGATATTTTTGCTGGAAATTGGTATGGCACTGCTATTGATAACTGAAGTTCATTTGCAAGTCATATACAGATGAATTTATTTGATTTGATTGGATTGGAATAAAAAAAAAACAGTTGTGACAGATCAACCACTTTTAGTTTTTATGACTGATACTTCACTGGTTAATTTAAGTAATTTAAAAAATAATAATTATTATTAATTTATTCTGACAGAAACAAAATAGTCATTATACTGCAACAATAAACACATAAGGTACATTATGAATATTTTAGTAATAATAAGTCAGTTATGACAAAGTGGAAGGTTTCCGCAAGGAATTTGGAAGTAGAAGTGTGTAAATATCTGTGAGATATCATTCACACTCTGACTTATCGTTCCATCTCAATTAACAAATTCCATTTTCTTCCATTCTGTAAAAAGATAAGTGAATGGTTATGTGAAATCTCAATTATGAATTTATCAGTGGATCCTCACCCCCCTTCTCCTTCCCTTTCCATGCAGGACCGAATAAATCTCTTGTGGGTCTTTGGATAAAGTGATCATGCAGGGAGCCGGGACTTTGGTGCTGGGGACCCTTCTGGTCTCTGTGTTCTCAGCTGTCTCGGTCCACAGCAGCCCTTTGTCTTCCCTGCCACCCGCTTCTGCTCCTCGAGTCTTCCTGTCCTTCAAAGGTAAGATGCATTTTTGCTATTAATGCTGTGTCTCACACTGTTGCGCTGTGGATGACATCCACTGCTTTCCTGTTTAAATTAACATTGACATATGTAAACAACTGCAGCTGATATGATTTAGATTGCATGGGATATATGCATTATAATTTTCGTCCTCAGTGTTTCCAGGAAACCAGAGTCTGATAATATTAACTTTCAGTGCATATGCTTCTGTTGTGGTATTAGACACTGGGGTTTTGTGGGAATCTCTTCAGTTTTGTGCTGAGCAAGCTACTTCACTTCTTAGGTTACCTGTCTGTTTCACCTTTCTAATTCAAAGAGTTTTCACAGTCTGCTGCCTGAACTAATTTTCCTTTCTGTTGGCCGTTATTGTGTTTCTTTAATTGGTTTTTCAAACACTCTTTGGGATTGAGCATGTCTACCAGCCAGCAAAGACCTAAATTCAGAATCTGCGCGACACTGACTGTGAGTTTAACCCTTGCTGGGGGAATTGGATTTCATGTTGGGTCATTGGGGTTTGTGCATGGCTCTTGGTTGGCTAAGCAATGCAATTAGTTTTTAGTTCTGAAACAGTATTTCCCTTGGGATTCTCTGGACTGTTTTTTTGAATATCCATGTTCTTTGTAGTAGCCCATTTTCCAGGACTACGCATCCATGATTTCTCATAACAGCGCAGTTTTATTGTAAATTTATTCTTAGGAATTGCAATTGGAAGTATTTTCTTTTAGGCTTAAACTATATGTTTACAGTATTTCCTCCAAAATGGAATACTGATACTGTATGCGATATTGGTCTGGTTTGTTTCCCAGGACCTTTATGTCCAATCGTAGTGTACTTCTGTCAGTCAACACTGACACTGACCACTCTGTGCTGCCAAGATATACTCTGGAGACATGCTACATGCATGCGCTGGAAGGGATATTCCAGCTTATGATATGACAAAATATGATCTGTGAGTTTCTGGAGATTATCAAAACACTATAGTGCAACTATAGATGAAACAAAAGATCTAGTCTGCTTTATGTAGGACGTGGTGAAGGCCCTTTGGATGGATCATAGTTTTTGGTTCTGGCTACTTCTGCTCCCCTGTCCAACAGCTTTGATTAAACACTCGAATCATGTTCCTCCCCTGAGAGTGAACGTCTTGTGAAGACGGCTACATTTGTTTAGGGTTTTAACTCACTAAACAGTCTGTTCTCTCCCACAAACAGCTTCAAGCTTAGTGGGATCTTGTTTTGGTTTTGTACTTGTGCCATTAGAAAATGATTATGATGGCTAACCAAAATCCAGGCTTACGTTGTAATTGCTTGTCCCTATGCCTTTACTCTTTGAGACACGCTGGACATCCTGTTTCATATCCCTCTCAGTTACTTAAATGTGACTGTTTGAGCAATGAGGTCATCATCTGTTCACTGTTGCAACAGGGCTATGCAGCATTTGGAATTACACTGAAAATGCCTTGTAATTTTTTTTTTATTCTTGAAGCAAACTAAATGGAATGCACAATTGCAGTTTGAATGTAAGGAAGTAGAAATTAACTGAAATTCAAATTTTTTTTTATAACTATTAACTTTACAGCTTTAAAGACAAATTTGAATGTTGACTTGTTATGACTAAGTTATAAAAAAAGTCTTTTAGATCTTAAAAGGTAAGTTCATTGATTTTCAAGCTTAGTATTGTTACAATGTTGGTACTTGCATGTTTTTTCCTTGTTGCCTGCACCCAGATAGATCAATAGATGGATAGATTTAAATTCAGTCAATTCCTTTTACTGTCATTCAATTCAGATTCTACTTCCTGTAGATTGCGGCCAATTCAGTTTAAATTCAACATCAAAAATTGAAAGGGAATTAGTTCTTAAGTTCTGAATTTTGAACAACCCTTTGTTGTAATATGTTGTTTAAATGCTAACATGTTTGATATAGTAGTGGTTTTAATTTCATGCATGGAGTGTAATGATTCAATTTAGCTTGAGGTCCGGTTTAAGAAAAACAGCGTAAAGAAAGAAATTAATACCTTCTAAGAGATCCTCCCTGGGGGGATTCAGGTATAATTCACTAGTCCCTCATACATGCACGCAAGCTTGAACACATAAATGCACCCACGCACACACACATTGACTGCGGTTCACTAAGATCTCCGTCTTTCTGGTAGAGTCTTATTCTCCAGTATGAGCATGTAGAGAGGGAGTGCAGGGAACTCAGCCAGACAGAGTCAGTTTTCGGCTCTGAGGGAGGACTTGGCTGCTGTTAGCGGTGTCGGTGAGTTAAGAGAGCAGATACTGGTGTCTTCTTGTGCCCTTACGCATTTCAGACAGTCCAGACCACAAGAACATCCCTGGAAGCCCAATCATCTGTGAAGTTCGAGGTCTAGGGGTCTACAGACATGACTTATTACAAGTTCGAACTCTTTTCTATAGCTCTTGTCTTTTCCCGTTTTTATGGGAGTAACTATGATGTATTACATTTGCCCTTCTCTTTCACATGCATGCATTTCTTTTTAAATCCCCTGTTTCCCATGTATCTCTGCCTCAAGCTTGGGATTTACATGCTAAAAGGTAGCCCAGAGGACTTATGAAGAGTCACATGACAGCCTAAGTTAATTTCTTTTCATATGAGCACTACCATAACTCCTCATTTTTGGACATGACAGTGGATTTATGGGTATGTTTATGAATATTATATCACTTTGCTGTGGTTAGGAGAACCGGGGATGATTCAAGGAGGAATGCTGCATGTGAACTGGTATTTTGTGTGTGTGTGTGTGTTTAAAAATGGTGCCACGGGTGTTGTTTGTGCACACTGTTTTAATTTAAATTCCATCAGTCGATTCTCTAAGGGGCAGAGCGCTTATTGCTCAATTTAGACAAATGTTCTCAGACAAAGAACACTTTAAAGTAAGTATCTTAAGGTGCATCACAGCTACTAGGTGGTATTGACGGCAGTGCATAAATTATCACAATTAAATTAGGCATTTAAAGTACTGTGCTTTGTTTCCCATTGCTGTTCATGTTAACACCTGGGTAGCGGTCTTTAGAAACACTAAAACAGTGATAGGTGATAGTCTGGATGAGAAAAAAGCTTAAGGAGTTATCATAAAAAGTATTAACATATAGTTGCATCTGGACAAACTAAATTTCTTGCATGTAAGAATCTCATCAGAGAGGTCAGTCTGTGTCATTTAGATCATTTATTGGTTAAATGTTTTTTTTTTTATTTATTTTATTTTATTTTTTTGCTGTAGGAATCCACAGTTTAGTACTTCAGTACAAAACTAAAGATAATATACTACACATGCATGCATTTGCATACATATGAATGGAAGTGAATGGAACATTAAAGCTAGTGTGACTGTCCTTTTACTAATGAAATTATTAATAAAGAAATTTGAAAATGATTGGTTTATTTAAGGTTTAAGCTTCTGTTTGACTGTATATGTGTGTATTAGCAGGTTTGAGTTATCATCCTAATAAATGTGCTGGCAGAATAACATCAAAGATATATTTATCTTTGACGCACCATGCTGTGAACTCGCTTAGATGCTTGATGTTTTGAAGTGTCATAAAACATCATGGTTCTAGGTGATGAATGGTGGTAAACCAAACCTGGCCCATGTGGATTTCTTTTTATACTGTATTTGCTTACCAGACACTAGTAAATACCCAAAACCTGGTATATGTTCAAACTACTGTACTTGCTTCTAGCAGCATTTTGTTGAGCATGTGGAAAACTATCTAGAAATGTAAAAAAATATATTCTGACCTAGGCATAATGTATGTGTGTGTATGTGCATTTGTCTGTGCTGGAGGCTTTTTTTATCTTCAAACAAGCCCTAATAACAGCCTATTTGAGGGTGCCAGAGGCTGAGGTTGTGACCCCAAAAAACAGAAGCAGGTCATTGTCAGGGTGATCCGTCCTTGCTGTGTGGGAAAAAAAGAACAAATTCCTGCTATAAATGCTTGTAATGCTAATCCACAGCCCCATTTAAAAGCATTTAACTCCATTCTCGCTGTTCATTTCATTATTTCTGAATAACACCTGGATGCGTAATTGTCCGTGCCTGAAAAAGCAGAAAAAACTGCTATACAAATATATCCAAACACCCAATTAGACCATTACACTGCTGCAGTGAGAACATTATCTCAAATACAGCTACTGAAAACATTGTACGTTAGCTTCCAAGATCATTTTGCATTTCTAGAACGTCTTGCAATTAACATCTCATCACATTTTTGAATTCACTGGCTTTCTCTGATTAGCTCAGAATATCCATTATATTGTGTGGCTGAGAATGAAGCATAGTGGCTTTTCTTTAAATGCTGTAAAAGCATTTTCTCTACTCCCTTTTAACAATTCTCATTTTGTGTTTATGTAAATGAATTTGGCCTTAAAGGACTTGTTCACTTCCAGAATAACAATTTCCTGATAATTTACTCATCCCTGTGTCATCCAAGATGTTCATTTCTTTCTTTCTTCAGCTGAAAAGTAATAAGTTAGGAGGAAAACATTCCAGGATTTTTCTCCATATAGTGGACTTCAATGGAGATCAGCGGATTGAATGTCCAAATTGCAGTTTCAATGCAGCTTCAATGTGATCCCAGATGAGGAATAAGGGTCTTATCTAGCAAAACGATTTGTCGTTTTCTAAAAAAAAATAACATTTATATACTTTTTAACCACAAATGCTCACCTTAAATGAAAAGGAATGAGCACATAGGGAACACGATAAAAGGAAAACTGCTGTGCATTTTTCATGTTATGACTGATTATGGATAAATCTACTTAATTTTACATGCTACAGGTGAATTCAGGCATTGCAATATTTGAATGCAAAGTATTAAAAGTGAATATTCATTCTGAGATTTGCTGAAGATTATTTTAATGATTATTTTACAAGATGAAACTTAATTGATTGTTAGAAGATGACAAAGGTGAGAGAAAGAAAGAAAGAGAAGTCTTTATAACCTAACACTTATTCTACACTCAATACTTTCCACTCATGACATGATTAGGTTTATCCTTCATGTTGTCTTTACCTGAGTTCTAACTGGGTCAATTGCGACACTAGAGACTTCACTAAGTGCTTCCCTCTGACAATGCACACAGATACAGAGAATGAGAAAGCATATGTGTGTGTGTGTGAGAGAGAGAGAGAGAGAGAAAGAGCCCCGGAGCAATCAATGTCTCTCTGAAAGATGAACCTCCTTCAACCTGCCAAGATATGCCTAGGAGATCTGCTCAGACAGAAGGTGAGACACTGTCTCTTTCAGTCGCACACTGGAGAGACGCTAACTTACAGCTGCATGCAGACTGTAGTGCCATTCAGTTACGATTATTACTTCAGCGGCCAGCTCACCTGTGGCGTTGATGGGAAACTATTTGGAAAGGATTGTGCGCTGTGTTCATCCATCTTTACTTTTGGCCCGACCCTCAGTCGGCATCTCGTACAAATCTTCTCCTGATTCGACAGATAAATGTGTTTGTCTTTAGGTAACATTGAGGTTTTCCAATTTTAGCCGAAACACACAGGCTCAGCTTTATAAGCGAAACCGCAGCGACATATCACAACGGTATTAAAAACCAAAAGCGATGGGAATCATCAAAAATGCATTATTCTGAGCGGTTCCCGTGAGGCTTTCTCTAATGGAGCTCTTGGCAGAGTAATAAACTTAACCTCTTGACCCTACATTGAGTTTCAGCTTCATAAGAATCACTTAGAAAAGGCTGCACGGGACGTAGACAAGCGTGGGCTCGGAAAAGAAGGCCTGTTCTTTGTTCTCGATTCTTTGTTGTGTTTGTTTTTGCCAAGGGTGATGTGGTCGTGTGCTATATTAACTGAATTATAGTGTCTAGTCTCGCAGATAATCGTTTTTCTGCGGAACATCTCGACTGTGTTACATTTTGTCTTATTTTAGACCAAACATGTTTGCATGTGATGCCAGGGTGCAGCAGACGCTGTCTCAGAGCTGTTTGTGTCAAGGTGGCGGTGCATCCCAGCATCCTGTGCTGCGGCGCTGGATCTAAACTGTCACAGCGAGAGGAGAGTGGAGGTGACAGCAGCAGGGCTAAATATAGAGACCCTGCACTCCCACACCCCTTCTCTTAGTTTTTCTTCTCTGTCTTCCTCTTTTTGTCACTAACAAAATACAACAAAAGTACCCTGGTGTCATGGTTTTTTAGACATGTACCATGGTATTATTCTAAATATGGCATGTGGTAATCATTTAGAACTGTGTTATGTATCAAAGTACCAGTACTGTGGGTATTTGGACATAGTATCATGGTTCATTCTTTACCTAATTATTTATATATTGTTGTAGTATTTATTAATATTTTGAATGAGCTTTTATTTTCAGTTTTCATTTCGGCTTAGTTTCATTTATTAATTTGACAAAATGTGCTTGTCATAGTTATTTAGAAATAATTTTATTGCTTTTTAAGTATTAATACTAATTAGTATATATAATTAAGAAACTAATTTAAAATATTCAAGTGTGTGTATGGTCACACTTTTGTTTGGGGACCAATTCTCACTACTAGCTATTAACTATGACTTTTGTCTCATAATTCTTAATTTTCTGCTTATCCATAGTTAGTACAAGTGTGATTGTACCAGTTCTTTCAAAATAGCCACTGGCATAGTGTAAAATAGTGTATGATGTTAGAACATTGCTTGTATGTGTTTGTTGCTTTCCTGAAGAAAGCAACATCTCAATTGTTTCTCCTAGATATCAGTGAGATTAAAAGAAATTGACTTTGAGTCACTGACTTTGACATTGAAATTGACTTTTTTTGAGTTTTAGGAGATGTCTTGAAATGTCTCAAAATATGCTCAGATTTGCTATGATACAAAAGTATGCAGTCAAAAGAGATTTTAGTATGGGATTTTCTCAAATTTTCTGCTCAGGTTCAGGACCAAATTGGTCATACTCTAGTTTGGGCACCAATTCTCACTACTATTAACTATGACTTTTGTCTCAGTAAACTTTTTATTTGCTGCTTATTTATAGTTAGTGAGGTAGATAAGTTTAGGTATGGGGTAGAATTAAGGCATGTAAAACATGGTCATAAAGAATACAGCATTTATATGTACAAAACCACAAAAGTAGTCTTAAGTAGCACCGATATATTTGTAGCAATAGCCAAAAATACATTGTATGTGTCAAAATTATCGGTTTTTCTTTTATGCCAAAAATCATTAGGATATTAAGTAAAGATCATATTCCATAAAGATATTTTGTAAATTTTCTGCCGTGAATATAAAAAAACTTTATTTTTGATTAGTAATATGCATTGCTAAGAACTTCGTTTGGACAGCTTTAAAGGCGATTTTCTCAATATTTTGATTTTTTTTTTTTTTTGCAGATTTTCAAATAGTTGTATTTCATATTGTCTTATCCTAAAAAACCATTCATCAGTGGAAAGCTTATTCATTCAGAAGATGTTTTTTTCAGAATATGTATAAATGTCAATTTAAAAAAAATTGACCCTTATGACTGGTTTTGTGGTCCAGGGTCACATATGTGCTTTTTAAGTATTAATAAAATGACAATATACTAGTAGTGTGCTTGCTAATAAGCAACTAGTTCATGGTTACAGTTGGTCCGTAAACTACAGTGTTAATGTAAATGTAATTCTAATGTTATATTATAGATTTTTATATATTTTATATATTGACAGCCCCTATATTGGAGTACCATGGAATTTGAGTTCTACCCTCAATCTACCATGCCACGTTAAATTATTCTGCTTATCTAATCTATCTGTCCATCCTTTTTGTATTTTTTTCTCTCTCTATCTTTATTCTCGTATTTTGTGCTGTTTTCCATCAATTCCCAATTCTCTATTTCATTACTGTCTCCTGGTTGTCTTCCTTAGTTTCTTTTTTTCAGTCCTATATTTTCATCCTCTCCTCTCCCAGGGGATGTGTCTAACATGTCACTCCCTGAAGGAGTGTGGAAGCGCTCCCATGAGACGAGAGAGAGTGCAGACATTCATTATGAGTGAGGTCTGGGTCACATCTCCACACATGAGTCACTCATTGGGTTAGTTGTGGGTGTGTATGTGGCAGAGAAACATTCGTTTTGAGAAAAGCATCATATATGCAAGGAGACTCTGGGTCATACTTTTCATTTTTGCAATATGTTGTGGTGTTTGTTGAATATCAGGACCAGCTGTGAGAAAGATGACTGCTATGGATGCCATGATAGGCCTTTTTGTGGTTTAATGACATAGCAGTTTTATGGGTTAGTTACCCCAAGACCTTACCATATGAATTTGAGCACTCTAATGATCATCTTCATATGCGTACATGATCTTGTTGGAAAACTGAACAATTTTTGAGGTGTTTTGTATGAATTGGTATGATTTTTAGAAAAAGCAAGCATGAAGGTTCACCAAGGAGTTTGTATGGAAACATAAGAGTGAGACTGTACCAATTCATTCAAATTAGCCACTGTCATAGTATAAAATGGTTACAAATTTGCATGAGATGGCCATGTTAGATTGTTGCTTGTATATGTTGGTTGCTTTCCTATAGGAAAGAAAAACACAAATTAAATCTCAATATCTCAATTGTTTCTCTTAGATGTTAATTGAAATTGAATTTGACTTTGAATGTTCCTTTAATTTCCAATGTGGAGTTTCAGGAGATATCTTATAATGTCTCAAACTATGCTCAGATTTGCTACACTATCAAAGTCTGCAGACAAGGGACATTTCAGTATGAATTTTTTCATTTTCTCTGCTCAGATTTAAGACCAAATTAATTAATTAATTAATTTATTTACTTATTTAACCAGGAAGGTCTGGTTGAGATACAGTATTTCTTCTACTAGGGAGTCCTGGTCAAAATTGGCAGCAAAGGACAAAATTACAGAAACGTATATCACCACACAATGGACACAAACAAAACATAATTTTCTATGGAACGAAACAAATCCTAATTAATTATTAAAACATGTACACTGTACTATAAAAAAACCAGACTATAAAGTGTAAACGAAGCAAGAGATGGTACAAATTCCATATGTAGTGTACCTTGAAGCTATAAATGATCTTAATAATGCTGTCCACGTATTTTATATCTCCGTACTCTTATTGTATGTCAATAATTCTTTCAGTTTTGTTTATTTAATCTCTGTTAAGGAATTTTGGGACAACATATGAGACAAAGTTTATATGTAAAGAAAACAGCTGAGAAGATATAAACGAGCGAATGTCTGAACATAAATATTTCATCACAGTTATCTACAAAATACATTTTGTTTGCTGTTATTGTCTGTACAAGAACTATCTTCTTTCTCTGCAGACACAGAGATATTTTGTCTGTCATCAGTTTTTTTTGTTATCTCTTCTTGTAAAACACAGCCATGTTCACAGCGCTTGCACACTCTTGTCTTGTCTTGTAACACTCATCTGCAGCCTGTGTGTTTTACCTTTCTCATTGCTAATCAGCATTCACATTCACTCGTTTCTGACACTCCCCTCATGTTCTATTTTCTATCTGTCTGCAGCTCCTCATCTCTGATACACCGTTCGCTTCAAAGGCGTTTTTAAAGCGTCAGGAGCGTAGATGGCTGCCTTGTTATAAAACAGCCTTAGAACCAAAGGTTATCCGGTCTGGATAAATGGTTGCACTGTCAGCCGGTTTGATGTGTTTCTTTCTGGAGTGTAACACAGGGGTTTCTGTAACCTAATGCAGAAACTCATGCAGAGTTTCAAAACATTTTTCTATTGGTGTTGGAGAGCAGTTTTGGGAAAAAGAGGCAAATCTTCTCACTTGTCACTTTGAGAAACAGGCCGGGTTGGTATTCCGCACTGATGTAAGACAAAGATGCTCTGTTTGTAAGCTGTGTGTGTCTCTTATAGCTCTCCCATGCTGATTGTGTTTTGTGAGGACAGATGGAAATGTGTCAGACAGAATGAAAATAACCTGATATATGTTTCCTGACTACGCTCCTTTAAAATTTCCCATCGCTTTGTAGACTGAAAATAGTCAAATTCAAGCTGCGTTCAAATTAAGTAGGGCTGCAACTGCATATATTTTTGAGAAATCTATTGCAAACATAGGTTACGATATAAATTAATCAAAAAAAAAGTTAAAAGCAGCATAAAAGTTTAAAGAAGTTTACATTCTCTACATAAAATGTAAAAAAAAAAACTATTGTTTAAAAGATTTGGTAATTGTTTTTGTATTTTTATAGTTTATGCTTGCCAAGGCTGCATTTATTCAATAAACAATATTGTAAAAAGTCATATTCTAAAATATTTGTACAATATTTTACAGTGTTCAGTAATTGTTGTGATAGATGATAGTTTTTTTCAGTATTTTTTTGAATAATAGAAATCATTTATTTGAAATACATGGGAGTTTTATACAACTATGTTAAAGCTTTTACTTTCACTTTTGATTAATTTAATGCAGTCTTGCGGAATAAATTTTTTTTTAACAATCTTATTGATCCCAAACCTTTGAAGAGTAGTATAAGTACAGTATTTATTATTTTTTTTTTTTCATAAAAATACATTTTGCATTACTTTACAAAGTGCTTTCACCAAGACCCATCTAATTTGTTATTTATTTCTGATTTTATTGAATCATTGTTGCAGTCCTAAACTGGAGTTCAATGTAATTTTTTTTAAAATGTTTCCACTTGTTTAGTGACAGTAAAACGGAGTGACATGATCGTTCTGCTGAGAAAGAGTCTCTGTCCTCTTCCAGACCTTAATTGCTCAGAGTATCCGTGTTGTCTCGTCCTATTGTAGTCTTTTGCCACAAATGAAGAAAGAGAAAGACTGTGTGGTCCACTGTGAGTTGATTCAGTAAGACACACCAGCATTCAGATCTGTTTATAATGAGAGGTTACAATAGGCTTTGTTACCAGGCAGCTTCGCTGAACCCCAGACCTGGACCCCCATGACACCTTCTGTGCAGTCAGGGGAGTTACTGAGACGCTGAGTAACAGCGTGAAAGATAGAGACAGGGGAGACACATGCAAAAACAAATATGGTCAACAGTATCAGATAAAGTAATGAATAGGGATGTAACGATATGAAAATCTCACAATACGATATCTCAATATGAAGTCCACGATACAATATCAATTGTGATATTTAAAAAAAAGACAAATGAAGACTTTGGAAAATTAAAATGAAGACTTGGGAAAAAAATTTATATTAAGAGCTTCAATCCATGTTCTTAACTTAGAAAACTTAAGTCAGAAAAAGTCAGTGAATTGACTTGTCCCTGAACTTTAAAGGGGACTCAGCCCTCTTTTTAGTCGTGATAATGTCTCAGTCTAGATTACATTCACACTGGTGTTGTAGAAGCCAAATTAGAATATAATAAAATATAATAGAAATAACTACAATTTTATAATATTGTTATTCAAACGACAGTGATAGCCAAATATTCTAAAACAATTGCACTACATAATAAATTAAAATGAATATTTCATGTGTATATTATTTTTGCTTTACACTACAGAAGGGAAATTACAATACTTCTTTCCTAATATCTACACTTGAAAGAGATATTATGAATTTGGACTGCAGTAACGTTACCCATTCAAACTGCTAGCTGTTAGCAATTCATACTGCACTTTTAACCTTTTATTTTGATGTAAACTGCAAAAGAACTTTTATTTTGATGGAAAACTCCATCTTAATTGAAAAGAGGCTTACAAAAATTCGTCTTACTACAAATCTAGTGAAATGCTGTAATCATCTGCAAAAATAAAACATAACTGGTGTCTGTTGCGTTCCCAAACGCGCGCTAAACCTACAGCACATGCAATAAACACATTCACCGTATTCACTGTGAACAGAGCCGTTCTGAAGCGTGGAAAACACTGGATCACGAGCTGATCGCCTGAACCAAGTGTGTGCTTTACTTTGAAACGTTCAGTGAAAACAGACTTGATGAAGGAATTAAGCCATATTGTGCTTTCGGTTGTAGTTTGTTTGACAGATTCTGTGTCAAAGCATAATGTCCCAAAACATAACTTTAAAGACCTTTTATGTTAAAATAAGAAGTTTAAATATATTTTTAAAAGTTTTTTGCCCAGAAAACCTGTTGTTTCATATCGTCATGTGACCACGATAATAT